>JAVQKC010123399.1:0-21775 GCA_036025475.1 Philypnodon macrostomus
AGTTGTTTGACACTTTTTTGTTCAGTACATATTTCCACATGTGTTAATTCATAGTTTTGATGCCTTCAGTGTGAATCTACAATGTCAATAGTCATGAAAAGAAAGGAAACTCATTGAATTAGAAGGTCCGTCCAAACAGTTATGATTATTTATGGGAAACATTTTTGTGTCATGACTTAACTCTGCAATTACATTATTCATTCACTCCATACCCCTCACCCAGTGGTGGGAAGATATTTGTGGTAAGCCAAAGCTGCCCTGGGGCACACTGACAGAGGCGTGGCTGCCAGTCTGCGCCTTTGGCACCTCCGACCCCCACCTAACACCAATCCCACAACCACATGCATTCATAGGCATAGTGATGTTGGTTAAGTGTCTTGCCCAGGGACACAATAACAGTATACACTTGGCGAACGCTTACCCACTGCAACACTGCTGTCCCAAACAGAATTTCATCTGTAACCTGTCCATGACTGAGCAATTTATCATTTGTTGACTTTTCCCATAATAAACCTATATGCCCTTATATTACATTGTTTTAAATTGTACCTACTCATATTTCTATACAAACACTGTATATGCACTAGATTGTAAATTCAATTAAATGTGAATTACCCATAAGTAACATAACATTTTAATGGTAGAGCTACATACACTATTGGCTTTCTTTCATTCTCTCCCCTTCAGGATCTTTGTGAGCCACATGCCACTCCTTTTGTGTCAAAGATTAAGTGAAACCAGGAGTGCCAGCAATGTGGTGTTTTTCACTGTGAGCGCTAAAACAACATGCATGATGTACCGTATATGTAGCAAAAAGTAGCAATGGGTACACTTTGCATTGACTTTATTTTGTTTCCAACTGAAAATCATGTTACTTGCATCATCTAAAAATTACATTTCAAAGTTGAAGAGTAGATAACATGGTGAATTTTGTGTTATTACCCTCTGTGTTCAGTATGAGACATTGACCTTCTGAACTGCATCCATAGTAATAGTAATAGTATTGCCATTGTAAAATAGCAAACACCGAATAGAGACACACAATGCGGTCGTAGGAATTCCTGGAAAGTACAGCTACAGTGAAAATATTATGAACAAAGCCCCAAAGTGCCATGGGTGGTTTACAAGACAGAGGCATAAAAGCGGGCCTGTGGGGACTGTGGCTTGTACTGATACTGAGGGGCGCCCCTTTTAGATTTGGCTCGGAGAGACAGCCAGACAACAGGGATTGGCAGAAGAGCGGTCCCTTGACAGAAACACTGCAATGGGATTTCCACTTAATACATAGGAAAGTGATACATTTTGGCAAAATATGAAATAAAATCAAACTTGGCCAGTGGACTACAAAACATTATCATTGAACCAAAACAAGTGCATTAGTCACCAAAGCCCTTTATGGAAAAGGTGCATTCATTTAAACTCGATGTATGTTGTGAGTGGGTAGAATACATTTATGAATATTTAGACATTTAATCATTGAAATTGCACAACTTAATGTTATAAAAAGTGGCCGATTGAGACTATATTTTAAGTTTAAATTTCAATATATTTTATTATAACAAATTCTGTTCACCAGTTTGATCATTTCTTGTAAATAAAATAGCAATCATCAATTTTTTTTATTTTATTTTATTGTATTTTTTTTTTTTTTTGAAAGACTAAAATAATTCCAAACATGAAATTATAAAGTTTATAGAATGATATTTGAGTTGTTTTTTTTTAAGATTTGCTTGTTCTGGCCAATCCTCGACATATTCATTCAGTCAGACAGGAGCAGGCCTACATTCACAAGGCTCCAACAAAGGCTCATAAATTATAGTGAGTAAAAAAACATCAGTGAGCCAACATCCAAAATGTGCCTGCACAATTGTAAACGTGGGACTATATCAATTAAAAGTTGAAATCAGAATAGTCTTATCAGTGTTTTATTGTCGAGGTCTGTGAACAAAAAGTCATCTGTGTTTAAAAGAGGAAGCCGCTAAACTCCTGCAAAGTAAGTAAATCATGTTAAAGCTAATCACCACTGATAAGTCCTCCTCATTGTAAATCTCTCCAAAGCTTTATCTTCCAAACGATTTACGAGTGTGAAAACCGAAGTCAAGTGTGGGGTGTGATCTTGAGGCTAAGTGCAAATACTATGAAGATTATCAGCTGAGGTAATGGCTCCGGCGGTGGCTTGTTGGCCCAAAAACATTTGTGTGGTCTCGTAGTGAATGTTTATTTGTGGTATGCGAGCGTGGACATGCTTCTATCTGAATGTGTGCAGAATATATGTGTGTACTCAGTGGCCCAGTGGTCTGAAGAGAAGCAGCCATCTCCAGTTGTGTTTGCACAGGACATGCCTCAGGAAGCTAAGACAACTGTTAGTGTTTGCCCAGGCTTGTGAGTGGCTCCTAATATTCCGACAGCTGCATTCTTTGACAGCACACAATTTATGTTAATCAGTGTTTGTTTTTATTTAATACATCTGTCTTACAGAGCTTGTTGATACCTATTTTGGGGAGAAAACACCCTTAAGTGAGTCTAAACTTCCAAAAACACAATCATTTTACTTTTTGGAATTGCGAATCTACAAAAACTGGTACAAGAATTGGTGAAAAAGTACATTTTTGCATGTAATCTAAATTGAAAACAGTGTAGGGGTGTGATACAGTGATAAAAGATTGTGATATAAAGTTTTGATGATCTGCTAATCTGGGAAGATTGTTGTATGGCACTACAGTACATTCATGTATGCTCTGCTCTTTACTGGCATTCTTACTGTAACAATGTCAGTGTTCATATAAAAAATACAATATAAAGTTTTACGATGACATTTGGAATTGGATGTACATTGAATTTGTAGTTAAGAATTTTTTGGTCTGGTGTGCTAGAAATGTGATCAAATCAAAATTGTGATCTCGGGTTAATTAAATTGTGATATTATATTTACCCATATCGCCCACCCCTAGCTTAATGTAACACGTTTGATGCAGGAAGATGTGGCATGACTGAACCATTGTCGTCAGAATTGAAGTGTAGCCTAAAAATGCAGTTGCCTGGCTTTACTCATAAAACAAGCAATTTTATCCAAAGTCCACAACCTTTCACGGTGACCCTTCCAATAACCCAAAAATCCACCAAACTCGACTTGCTCTGCAGTCGTTCCCAAGTGTTTCATTTCCTGCCCATAACCTAAATTAAAGACCTGCACCAATTCATAGCCTCAAAAAAACACCATAGTAAAACGCTAACTGTAACATACCATTTCCAACTAGAACTAAGCAAATTTGTTGGCCGTGCTGTGAGCGCTTTGCAGTGTGGCGGTGGAGTGTGAAAGAGAGGGATGATGAGCTCCGTCTGTGATTTCAAATGTTTATGTGCATTTTCTTGTTGCTAATTTATGTAGGCTCTTTTGAAACACAACTCTGCCAAGGCCAATATAGCTGCACTTGTAATCTCCGGCAAAGAGAAGAAGAAGAATCACTTTGTGGCCGGTTTGTTTATGAATGAAATGAAGCAATTACTCTAATGAAGATCAGCTTTCTCACTGGGGATTCACAGGCAGCGGAGAAAAATAACAGCGTTAATCTGTAAAAAATGAAAAAATAAAGGAACGATGATACCTGAGGTGGAAAATTAGATACTAGATAAGTCATTTACTTAAATAAAACACCAGCCCCGTCAAATTATTCCTGATAGATTCTAGTTCTTGAGAGATAAAGTATGTTTCGACCAATCTGAGCACTGAGCGTGTGACCCTGACTCTGAAACCAAACCCACAGAGGGTCTCTGTTTTTCTCAGATGACCTCCGTTATGCTGTTCTGTTGGTGGAATATGTATTTTTGCTCAAATACAAAGTAGATTTATCAGGTACACTGATTGAATACTGCATTGGTATAGGAGTATTTTTTTTTCATTACAATTTAATCCATACATTCATCTACACAGTCAGAGTTGTGGGGAGCTACCTCTGTAGCCACAGCTGCCCTGTGACTAGCAGTGACATATTTTATCACGTATTTAGTATTATTTATTGTGTAGTACAAGTAGTTGTAGTAAGTAATTGTGTAAGATAACATTAAAGTGCTTCAAGTGTTGCAAAAACAGTCTGAGCAGCTCACTTCCTGACCCAGACTACTAAACCACAATCAAACGTTCACCCCACAGACAGTAGATTTGGCTGCTACAGAACATACAGTTGCATAATAAAAGGTCAAAGCAGTTTCAGTGTTAATGTTGGCATTGGCTTCCTATTGCAACAAAGTGCTTTACAACTTTCCCATATATTGTCTGACTTATCTGCTCTACGGCATGCGTTCAATGCTTGTTTAATGTCTTTCATTATGGAAACATCAAGGCCACATTCTGTAGATATCAAAGCGACATTACTGAAACGGCTTTATTTTTGTACTTCGATTCACACGCTTTGAGATGCTACAAGAGAGGAGCGTAATCCTTCTTAAATGCGGGACAAGGCACAACACCAAAATGCAGAAATAATGAAATCATTCTCAAAAGTTTTTGCAAATAGAACCGTATTACCATCGTATTGCACATGACTTATGGTGCACAATCATAGACATACTGAATTTTCCTGAGCTTAAAGGTTCAGGATAGTATATGGTGTCAATATGTCTCTTTACAATTGCAAAATATGAATCAAGATGAAAGGGTTAGGTCTATAAGGAGGTAGAGCAGTTGACCTAATAAGTGGAAGGTTGCTTACTGCCACCAGTGTGTGTATGACTGTGGAGTATATGAAGAATGCGCTTTGGGTGTTAATGAAGGCTTTTTATGATCAAATCTACAATAATTATTATTAGACTGCTTGACTATTTCATGAGCCTATACCTGACCCACCATACACCCCCAATACTATACGACAATTTAAAACTACTACAGTTATAGAGTAAAATCATTCTGGTGGCATGACACAGACCCCCACTTTTCATTCTCTCTTACCCACATTCTTTAGTCAAAACCATCAATCAGCGCTTCACGCCGTTTGGGTTTGAACCGCGTTCCAAATGCACTAAAACAATAAACGCCTGTCTTTCAAGTCTCTATCTAGAGTGGAGCACATCTGGTGGCGAGGGCTCATTTTGGTTTCTGCATCGTTGAATGACATTACAGACAACTCTTCATTTTTCCTGCATACACTGAATCCATACACATACCCCCCACTCTCTCTGTGCAAACCAGCTAACATCTTATCCACCTCACAACCAATCAAAAAGTGAATATAAAGTAGCTGTGTAGAGGAAAAGGGGGCAGACAGACGCACAGACAAGCAGTCAAGGCTATTGCTATTATGTGAATTGGCAAAGTGAAGACTGTTTAACACACTGGTACAATGGACTGCTTTACACAAATGGTGGAGATAAAACAAACACGCCAGACCAGGCTGTTTTAGGTTTCAGGGGGCAAGGACAATAGTTCGGGTTAATGCGACTTAATGTGGGCTAAAAGCTCTGGCCGAAGCCTTCAATTCTACCCTGAAAGCCAAAATGAATCTGGCATATGTTTCAACTGTGTTTCTCATCAAACCTGCTATTAGTCTGTAACTGAAATGTATTCCTATAGACTTTATGTGTTTTATATTTGTATACATGCACAAATATATCACCGTTTTCATCATTGGTGGCCTATTAAGCAGCTTTTAACATGAAGTAGCAACATACTGGTGCAGACATAAGTTGTATATACTTTGCCATTCTGATGTGAATTATTTACACTATGTTGTCGGAGATAACGCTCTGCCTTCCTCAGAGTGGAGACCCAAACCAGGTCTGAGTTTGCCCAGATTTATCAGACGATAAAATGCCAGAGTTGGTTGAGCATGTGGCACATTTCTTGATAATATTCAAATTTAACAGCTTAACAGTATGTTTCAAGAAATAACAAAAAATTTTCTTTAGATTTTTCATGAGCAAAATCTGGTGTTTTATCAAAGCCCATGATTATTATTTGAATGCACATAGAAAGAAATGGAGTAACTATGGAACTATTACTGTATTTCCGTTTGCTTACATTAAGTCCCCACCATGCCCTGAGAGTCTACCCCGAAGCAATACATTATAAACAGCAATTTAAAGTTTGGCTGTTGAGAAATGTTACTGCGTCAAAACCACATAATGTACAATTCCATAAATGGTCTTTTTGCATTGCATTGTAAAACCAGAAAGGTTTCACGCCACCGTTGTATATCAAAATGGATATTGGAAAAGCTTTTTTAAAAGTGCACTGTCATGACTGAATTCTGGGCATTAAACGTAATCAATCACGGACATAAATAGCTTCGCTTCTCCAGACCATGGTGATTAAGTAGCTAACCAGGCAGGATAAACTATACTATCTATTCTGAGCCGCACATGACTTATGACCCTCTTAACACCTCTAGTAGCTCTGAGTCATGTCTGCTCCAGATTATAAACTACATGGAAGCAGCACAGTGCAGCGCAGTGTGGTTCAAGCTCCGTCAGCTTCACTACTGCGGAGGATAAACATAGTGCTAAATCTACAGTATGCGTGGCTATATATTATGCTTTTCTGGTCAAGTCGGGTGCCAGAGGTGCAGCACGTACTGTATGTATGTATATCATGTAAAATGCATTATTATGAGCAAACAGTGGATGCCTGATATCAGCAGCTACAGAACACAACGCCCCCAAGAGCTTCTACTCAACTGCCATAAGTCTGCCATAATTTATCAGTCCATGGCAAGATTTTCAATCAATTCAGACTCGAACTGTAGCATGAGTGTCACTGGTGGTATGTGGGGTCTGTCTGGTTCTCAGACCTAGTTTAGTCATGGTTTTGTGCTTGTTTAGACCTGGTTAAGTCCTTGTTTAGTCCTGGTTTGGTTTATTAAAATGGCACTTGGAACACTATACACAATACTGTCTAATGTGGTACTTGGTGTCGATGTGTATAGTTTGAGAATCAGTGAATTACAATTACTTTTTTCTTTTGGGATTAGTTAAGTTGAATTGAATGTTTATGCTATAGAAAAATATGACAGTAAAAATGATGTACTTTAGTTCATGTTTATTTTAATACTGTATATAAAACTGTAATTTCAGCAGATGTGGGTAGAGTAGCCAATAATTTGACTCAAGTAAGAGTACCGTTACATCAAAATAATGTTACTCAAGTAAAAGTAAAAAGTACTCATTCACATAATTACTCGAGTAAGAGTAGAAAAGTACTGGGAGCAGGATGAACTGTTTGAGCGTAATGTCAGATTATTTGTTTAATTTTGTGGTAATCTGGCAAAAAAATAAAAGATAATAAACAGATTTTGATATTTTCAAAAGATAAACTAAACACATAAATACTATTTTTAAAAATTAAGGCACAAGGAACAGAATTTCCACATCATCACATTTTTCACATAAAGCTGTTAAAAGTACTCTTACACTTTCTAGATTTACAAGATTTTACTTGCGTAAGAGTTCAGTTACTTCAAAATATTATTACTGAGGTAAAACTAAAAAGTATTGTGCAGTAAATCTACTCTATGGAGTACAATGTATTTAAAAATGTACTCAAGTAAATGTAACTGAGTAAATGTAACTGAGTACTACCCACCTCTTTTTTCTGCATTTTACAGTTGGCTAGCTTCTTTTTTCAATCTCTGTTTTACAAATAATCAATTATCCACTCATTTTGCCAATGCTGAATTAAGTATAACTTGATGTAGCATTCAAGCTGCTGGTGTCATGTGATTGTCTTTGGTCATCTGGGTCATAGTGAGCAGAATACTTGCACTTCAGTGTATAGAAATGTGAAATGATATAAATTCTAAACTGTCCAAATACTTACTTACTTAATGATACTTGTTTAGTTTTAAATGACAATCTTGCATTTTGTGACAGTCACAAGTGTTAACCTCTTGGTGGTAGCAGAGGAGAAGTTAGAAATTCTAATGCATTTTGTTGTTATTGTGCAGTGAATATTTGAGCAGGATGAACATTGGTGCACTACTTGAACATTGGTGCACTACTTGCCCTTGGCTGCTGCATTTTATTTATTCGGCATTGGAGTGATGACCTGGTTAAATGATAGACTAAAGGGGGTTTGAGAAAGTCCGAGAACAGGGGTCTCTAACCAGTAGCTTGTGAACTACCAGTAGCTCTCAACCACTTTCCAAGTAGCTCTCATAAGGGTTTGTGAAGTATTCAAAAGCATGATTAGATTAATTTAGATTTACCTGCTGGCAAACCAGTTTAAGTTGTTTTAATGCAAATTTGAGCTTTGGTCACAAGCATTTTATAAATCTGTATGTAAATGTTGAGAAAAAACCAAATGAATTATCTTTACATTAAATAAGCTAAGCTTCAGATGAATGTTACCAAACATGAGTAGCTCTATGCCACTTTCATTTTGTAATGGTAGCTCTCAGGACCAAAAAGGATGGAGACCCCTGTCCTTGAAGATATTAGACATTTCTGTGACTCAAGGATAAAGTCTTAAAAGGGCCGTATTGTGCACTTTACAACAAAAATAAAGTTTGGATTCGGTGCTTATCTCTTTAAGGCCCTCTTTTCCCCCTGACTACGCCCACTGTACTGCCAAAGCAAAAAATAGAAAGTAGTAGCAAAGTTTTCTTCACGTGTGTATATTTTTTTCAGCTCATAAGAAGGTTGGCGCCTCACCATACAGGATTCTGTATTCTGATTGTGGTCTGAGACAAAATACAGCCAAAAAAAGGGGTCCTTTAAATTTTTTGTTTTGAGAAAGTGTAATTCATGTTTCTTTTCCCCTAACACGGATTTGGACGATTAAGAATTTGAGATATTTTAGCTGCATTGATTGAAAGGCAGACATGCTCACCCAGACTGGCAGCAGCCGACAGACTATTAATCAAAGAACAGCTTTTAGTGTGGTCATATAATTTCAGATGGACAGGGTCATTTGGTGGCTTCAGGTTTACTAACCAGATATTAAGCAATCTTCATTCTCCAAAGACTTATTCAATATGAACTGTCTGCAAAAAAAAATAATTACAAAAATATGGCTAAACTGAAGATTAATGCAAACAATAAAGCCATGGTTTGCTGGAGCATATCCACTCTGCTTTGGGCTTGAGACAGGCTAATTTCTGGTCCCTTGGAAATGACTCACAGAGCCTGCACATACTGTTATAAACTTACAACTATTCACTCTTTACATGCATTCACAGTGGTTTACTCCATTCATATGTACGTACATGTATTTTGGAGTGTTTTTTGGAGTATATATATATATTAGTATAAAAAACCTGTAAACTTACGTACAATTGTGATTGGGCAGCTAGACTGTTCACATAGAAATACAATTTGACTTAACATTAATTCCAAAATAAAGGCCGATAACTAAATGTAATCCTCATCTGTCGCTGTGTACAATCCATTACCTCCTGTCCAAGATAATTACATTGGTCATAAATCAATCTTCTGGACAGTCAAACTTAAGTCATGACCTCTTATTCCCTCCTAGGCTCTACTATGCATCTATAAATGCTGTTTGTATGTCCGATCCCATGTTGTGGTATCAGGCAAAGGTCCTCAAACTGGTTCCACTTTTTTCGTTGTACTTAACCGTTTGAAGTTGAGCTTTTCCTGTTTTATTCCAGCTGCAGCTTGAATGCTTAGTCCTTGTTTTGACACAGTGGTTACACCTGGTTTAGTGAGAACCATTTTTATAGAGCATTTATTATCGTTTCAGAGTCAGACCATTATCTCTGTCTGAAGTACCAGTACCCTATAGCTTCTCCTCATAATAATAATAATGATAATTATTGCAATGCCCAAGGCTTTCTCAAACGCTTACATTTTGAGTCCATTATTCATTCACTCCACAGTCACACCTGATGGCTACTTGGGGCGCAATGACGTGGGGGCGGCAGTGGCGCAGTGGGTGGGTGCTCACTCTTCAACCAGAGGGTCGCCGGTTTGAGTACCAAGCGTTGTGTCCCTGGGCAAGACACTTAACCCGCATTGCCTATGAATGAATGAATATGGTTGTGTGATTCGGTGGCGGTCGTAAGTGCTCACCCCCTCTGACGGAAGCGTGGATGCCAGTTTGCGCCTACGGCCCTTTCCCCATCATAGCCCTGCACTTACACAAAGGAGCACTCATTTCTGGCCCTCATCCACACTTCATTGTCTGTATATTTGTTGCGTCCTCCTCCTGTGTGCAGTGGTGCATGCATGGGAGCTCAGGCGGACACACTTGCATGTACTTGTTCATGTTTTATTATACGAAGGATTTCTCCAGTCCCAAACCACCAGAGTTGATATGAAGCGGCTGAAGCGGCTGTTTCCTGATCACCAGAGACCTCCTCTACAGACGCAAAAATACTTTGCCTGGATCTCTGCCAATGTCTTCTGGCCTTTACAATTTTCTACACTGTTATCCACTTTAAATGTGTTGGTGGTAACTTCCATTTATCCGGTTAAGGGTGATTTAGGCTGGATTCTTTGACATTTAATTACTGTGAAGCAGCACTAATTCAATGTATATGTCTATAGCAAACTCTGTGTATTATAAAGATAATTTTGTATTTAATAAATTGTGTAACAAAAAGATGATCAAGCCACAGGGGCTCATAAGCCAGTGTCTTTCTTGTGTCCCAGATAAATGGCCTGATAAATGGATCGGATAGCATCATAAAAGGCTTCCGATGTCGACCAATGACAAAATTAAAATTCAAATTACAATGCAGGTCACTGCACATTGATTTCAAGATGGCACAAGTGCACTCTAGTGGAAATTGCTCTCTGGACACATCATTTGTTCTAAATTGTTAATTTCATCGAGTTAATTAAAATAAAATTCCGGCAGTAATGACCCTAAACTGGTTCTTCTGGGCTGCATATAACAAATCCTTTTACATCAACCAGCCACAGCCTCCTGGGAGCTGCTGCAGGTGAGATGCCGCTAAATTTAGGAACCTCTTTGTGTCTCATAGTCTGCAGGAAATACACAAACACTCCTAGAACAAAATAAATCCGAACTGTGTGAACATAGATCAATCTTGGACGAAAATGCAACACACAAACTGCTGTACATTAATTACAAAATTTGAGAATAAATATGGCCAATCTGGGTTAATGCAAACAAAAAAAGCCTATACGAGCAACTTTGGACCTGAGGAGGCAATGGTCCGTTACACATGGCACATGGAGAATACATACTGTACAGTGACATAAACAATTATTTACTCTTACATATTATTCCCAATAGGCACAATTCACCTAACGTATGGGTGGGTAGTATGGTAAAGGTATAATCAAATATATGGTTTAATTAAGCCAATATCACAATCTTTTATTGCCATATCCGCACAAGCCTATACAAGCCTGTCTTTGGATGTTGGAGGAAGAAGTTGTAGAGATCATGCAGTCATACAAAGAGGAAATCCAGACTTCACATAATGAATATAAAAAAGCAGCAAACTGTGTGACCTTAGTTGCCCCGCACATTTCGGGGAAAGCGTCACAGCCTTGTTTCATTAAGGATGAACTGAATCACAGGGGGCTTCCAGATTGTCTTTGTCTTGCTGTGCGTCGGTGCTCACCCCTGACTTCTCCTTTAAATCTCTGTCGGAAGAAACAATGGCCATTGAGATTAAACAAGCGTCAGCCATCAGAGTTAATTAGGTTGCCAGAGCCTTGCTGTCACCGGGCTGATAGATTGTTGATGGTGTCCCCCCAGTTTTGCTCTCAAGGCGATTATCTCAAACATCTGCATTTAAATTCACAGCACAGGAACATACTCCTACCTTATGGTAGAAGCAGAAGCAAACCAAGAAACAGTATTGAATGTGAAGACATTAAAGGGGCCCTATGTGTACTAACTACATTTTTCTATAGCTTTTCTTTTATACAAAGTAGTTGTTGTTGTAGTAGTTGTTGTTCTAGCAAAAACATATCCAGAGTAGTGTTTTGTTTCATTTACATTTTATTTAACTATGCGGTATGCTGAGACACCGACAACAAAAAACTAATACAAAAAATTATATAGTAGTTTTTAGTTATATAATGGGATTTTTTTTTTTATGTGATAGATTTTTCTGCCAAAACACTAAGAAATTGTCTGTCTCGTTGTTAAAAATGTTTAAGAAAAATCAACTAAGGTTTAAAGGACTGTTCTACAGTCCTTCCTAAAACATGTTATCTACTATTGTTCAGACTACTATAGACTACCACAGCCTTCTGTCTTTGTCTTTCCACACATACTAAAAATACAATGTACGTCTAGTCTGTCTGTTTAGATGACAGCTCTCTCAAAGCCATTCTTCGGTTGAATTTTTGATGTAGAAACCAAGGACCTCTCACTCTATTGTTTGAGTGTATGTTTGAATACTTCAAATCTGAAGCATAGTAATACTTTCTTGGTCTCTGTCTTTGCACACAAGATCATTACTATTAGGGATTGATCAGATCAGGTCCAGAAAAAAAATGGATATGGACTAGAGACAAATTGTAATCTTGGTCAGGGCATCTTCAAAACTGCAGCTCATTTTGGTTGGTGGTAGAATAGTAACTGGCAATGTGACATATAATAATAGTAAGGAGCTGATATTGCTGAAAAAGTTAATGCTGGTTATTAGCCATAATGTTTAGTTAAGTTTGCTGTATTTTATTGGAGGTAACTGCTACTGCTCTCCATAACTACTTAGTGAAATAAAACTGCAAAAACTGACAATAGCTCAAGTGGTGGAGTCACTATCTTCTCATTTAATTGCTGGGGTTGACAGTTTAATCCCCCGTGGTGGCTGCATTGTCCAGCGGCCAATAATGACCAAAGCTGACATAGGTCAATATTTCTATCTCCATCACTGTCAGAAATTACCTCCTCACCTGCCAATTATTATTTTCTTTCCCGACCTCACTTTTTCCGTATGGCCAGAATAAGTGCTGAATGATTCATTGTAGTTGTTGCCCAGAGTAAGGTATAGTTCTAGCCAAAAAAGGCAAGCTCACTGGACCATTACTGTGTGACGTTAACTCAATGCATTATCAGAGAAGAGAGGCATTAATAATTACAGATTCTCATTTGGACTTGTCAAAGTTCAAAGTTGCCAAAAAACAGTATTTATCAAATTATCTGCATAAAATCACCAGTATCTCTCAATATTTTTCCACTTCACGCAGGTCTTGCTGCATGCTGGAAGGTACACCATATTGGCAGGTGTTGCTATGGTTACATCACACATAGATGTGGCGGCTATATCGTCTTTACTGCGTCTCTCCTCTGGCCGTTGGGACATGATGTGTTGTTGGGCTGCCAGCAGGGGAGAGTGTGCGACAATACTGTGAAAATACTTCATACAAAGCATATACATAATATAATCAAAGCATAGCATTATCCAAGCCTGGAGAAAGTGCACACAGCCCATTGTAAGAATAGGTGCCTTCTGGGATGCGTGGGCTAAAATTGAAACTATTGATAGAGCGCCTCATTTAGTGCAATTGGTATATTAGCATTATATATTGGCAACTTGATGGATAGACATTGCCAGTTCTGTGGGATAAAGCTGCTTCAAGTTTTGACATACAGATGGTCATTTTTGTAGACTTTGCAAGTTACTTGATGATCAATTTGATTTAGTGTCTGTAGGCAATTGCTGCTAGTTCACTGATTAACTTTTTGCACTACAGTAATGAGCAGGTGCACAGCCTTATAATGTGGCCAGAAGTGTCTCTACTTCTGGTTACTTGAGAGATGATCAGTAGGTCCCTGCAGCATTGGTAATGGCTATGGTTTCCATGTTTGCCAGAAACCATCGCAGTCTCAGCCATTCCGTTTAGAAATCTCAATTATGAGCTTAATTTAGTGTAATTTATGTACTCCAAAGGCTGACGATCTGTCTGTGACTCCCTTCTGTGAAATCATTTAAGGCACCAGATGGAGAAATAATGAACTATGCTGGCAGAAAGATGCTAACAGAAGCTTGCATAAACTAACATTGTGATTGTTAGAAATTGGACAATCTTGATTTTCATTATGCAATGTGCTTATGACCTTCAGATAACCATTGACCACATTCTTCTGACCTCTGTCAATTTTGCCCAACTGCCACTGACCAAATATGCTCAACGTGGTAAGGCACAGGTGCATGTGTATTTTGTAATTTGTTTTGTACTTGATCATCACACAAAATAAGCTAAAGCAAAAACATGTATACTTGTATAACACAAGGGATAAGAAAATAATGTTGATACTATTAGGTCATAACGCTTGTAAAATGACATAATAACTGTCAGAGCCCAGACCCCTCCATTTATGTTTTAAGTGTGTTGCCATGGTGTTGTTACAGTTAGCAGATACGTTGCTATCCACACACCAGAGATGACAGTGTGAGACTTAATCTAGTCAACTTCTTTGAGTGGTGTGAGATGACGGAGGAGGAAAAATGCAACTTTGAGAGTGTGCGAGAGCTTCGGCTAAGGACCAAGGCATAAACAAAAAATATGTTACTAGGGCTGCAATTATTAATAACAATATTCTTACTCATAAAGTAAAGGCTTTATTACATATAGAAATAGTGATAGAAGATATATAAGTCTTTGGATCATTGGTTGTAACTGAGGTCAAATCTAATTTAACTAGAATAAATCAGGACTAAACACTTATTTTTGACAGTATACATCCCTGTCTGATGAAAGACTATGATATTATTGCAATATATAGACTGTTCTTGCAAGACTGCAAAAAAATATACATTTGCAATATATTGTACAGCCCTAGAAGGTACCATAGGGAATAGAGAAAATGTTGGTGATGTGGATAAAAAGCAAAACTCTGAGCGCGTTGAGTGATTACTTCTTTTATCCGTCTCAGATCAAAGCAGGGATCCGCTTTTCATCTTATTTATTCACCATCATTATCATTAACACATTATTGTAGTGCGAGTCTTTTATTTTTTATCATATCCAACCATATATTCAGCTAATTATAGCGGGATGCTGCTGTAGGTAAAATCCAGTATTAGATAAGGTTAAGAGGCTTTTTTAGTCTTCAACATTATATCTTTAAAATGCTAAATATTACAGAACACAACCCAAGACAAACCTAGTACATACAAACTACATAGATAAGATTATTAATCGCATACGGTATTCAGGTGTCTTATAAATTGAGCTATACCATAAAGACCAAACGGAAGCACAATTTCAGTTCATTTTAACATCCATTGAGCACATGTGAAATTTCCAATCCCCCTTATTGATCATATTGAAGCTGTGGTCACTTCCTGAATAGATCACTTGTAAAACTTCGCAGGGCTTTGCAATCATCCATTAACATTAAAACATCAAGTGGACTAAAGTGATTAACGCCAGAGGAGACCCAGGATAATCAATTCCCACAGGGGGCAGGCTGCAGTGGGACCAGCCCGTGGACATTGACGGAGGGGCAATTCAGCAGAAGTGACAGAATGAGGTGTGCTTTTACCCTGGACTATATAGACCTGTATGGGCTCAGTGTACTGTGGATCGATACCTGCCTGTCTCCACCTCTCACTGTACTAAGCCTAATGGGCCATAACAAAGTCAGTGTGCACATGTGTGTGTCTGGGATGTGTAAGTATAACATAAGGCACTGTTACTATACAGTCTTGCCTCAGCTGGGCAATAGGCAAGTGTCAGTCGAGCTCCTAACAAGAGGAACTCTTTATTTCTAGCTTGATCGATGTGTCTCCCAGTATACACTCTAGTATACACATAACACCAATCAGACATTACATCATGATCACCTATACCTAATATTTGTGGTCATTAAGTTGTTTGGCCACCTTCAGGCCCATAAATGCAGCCATATGATGCATCATCTTTTCCTACTGCTCCCAATACAAACAGCATTAACTTCTACAGCAATTTGAGTTATAGTTTCCCCTCCCAAGACCATAATCCTTGAACCAGTTTTTATAGATACTGACCACTGCAGACCCAGAACACTTCACAAGAGCTGCAGTTGTGGAGATGCTCTGTCAAATACACTCAAATCCTCTCAAATCCTATTTTTCCTGCTTTCATCAACTTTGAAGATAAATTGTTGAACTTATCATACCCACTAACAGGTGCAATGTGGTCAGATGTAATGCCCGATAGATGTACAATAGATTACTGTATGAAATCTACCACAAACCTCTCTCCATAAAAATCAGTGGGAGCATTTATAATACATATAGTTCATTTCAAAGACACTGACAGTAAACGCTCATAAAACAAACCCACATACAGAGAGTCTATCTTCTAACCACTGCCTGTTTGCCCTGTGTCTTAAAGCTCTGTGTCTATCATGGGAATCATTACATAGATGTATTTGCTCTGGTGGGAGATTGACATCAGATATAACTACACTTATAAGTTATATACTGTGTACCTGTGACCTTGTTAATCCAGTCTCTACACTCACTGCTTCTCGTTTCGTTACAGCTCTAGTTTTCTTGAGCACATGTGGTTCTCATGCTCATGATAGTACAGTTAAGTTTACTTTATAATGAATAGACCCTTCACAATGTTTGTCATATGGAATGGAGTCAACTGGTGCAAAAGTGAGTGAGGGATATAATAATTCTGAGCATACAATGAAAAATCGATTGTAGTCATCAACATTTTGCCTCCAGCCAAAAGTCTAATTGTTACTAATGTGTACATTAAATAAACATACAATGTGAGGCACTTTCACTAATGTTTCCTTACCAGGCTCTGACATTAGCTACATGTGGCAGAGTGGTAGTCATTTGCCAAAACCATCTTAACTTTCACTATTTCGTGACTAATGCTAATTTCTCCATTGAAAATCTATTATGGCCTCTATTTGCTTATATCCCTTTCTGTTTACAAACATTGAAAGCGTCTATTGGTAACCCTATATAAAAGCTCACCACTTATTTAAGCTTTTATCATTCAAGTTTCTACATACTTAATTAACACAAATGTACATTTTACATGAGGTTATAATGTTAAACAGTAATAATTCTAATACTTAACTAATGCTTAATAAGTTATTCTAGTTACCATTGTATTTAGTAATGCTCAGTTATGAAGGTCATAATCAAATAAAGGTTATATGGTGTTTAATTTTTGCCTTGAATTGCAGCCAAGTGAATTCACATCTCCAGCATTAGCATATAGAATATAGTATAGAGTATAGATTACATCATGGGACACGAATGTCAATATATAGGTTGGTTTAAACTATTTTAGTGATTGAACTTGTTCTAGATGGCATTTGACTGTGACTTGTATTATTTATATATTTACTTGCACCTTGGGGCAGCATGAGTCGTAAATGTGCCTTACATAAAAACTTGACCTTGATCTTCATAGAACAAAACAGCTCACACAATAAACCAGTCATTTATCTCCAAAGTTACTGAAGCAGGTGGATTTAGATCTGCTGTTTACATTACAACTGAAAAATGCCTTTTGTGGAAGGGAGTCTGTTTTATTTAACTCTTAATTTTGTATGTATACCCAGTAATTTGTACATGCCACAGACCATCTATTTTCAACTGTCAATTAAAAACTCATTTATTACAAGCAAACTTTCTTTTACAATTGAAATCAGATTTACATCCCGCAACCCAACTTTTTCATTTAACTTAGTTTTATAAGGCAAGATTGGTTGTCCATACAATTTACATTTCAAACCGGTAAATGCAAAGTTTCCTGGAACTGTGCTCGTAGATGCAGGGCCGTTGGCGATGTTAGAAATATTAATATGATTCTGAATGGATGGAGGTGATTATGCCACTTCTGCTGCTCCAGATTTTCCTAAAGCTATTTGCATCAAAACTGGCTTGACACAGACTGATATACCTAAATTCCAGACAATGATTTGAGTTATATAAAAACAGCTAATGCAGATATTTCTCAATTTTTGTTGATGATTATTTTTTTATGCTTTTTTCCCAAGGTTTATTAAGTTGCAGATTGAAAATGATAAACAAAGCCTGACACTGTCTCTTGCTCCAAACACAAATTAAAAAAACGATCTACAACAGCTTAAAAATGTCAAATCAACAGGTACTACTGATGGTATGCAGGTTCTTACGGAAAGAGTCTTCTACAGTCTAATTATGGGCTTGAATTTTATGTGGACCACTGCTCAGTCCCAGTTTTTAGACAAATATTTATCCGGATTTACTCCTTTCCAGGTTTAGATATGACTTAGTTCTGGTTTAATACTGGTTTAGACTGTATTCTGTCCATGTTTAGACCTGATTAAATCCTTGTAGATCTGGATTAGCCTTTGTATAGACTTGATGTAGATTTTAATTGGACATTATTTAGTCCATATTGTCCTTATTGTATAATGCATTTGGTTAGTGTTCTTGATTTAGATTAATTGTAGTCTCATTAGATTAGCTGGCAAATGTATTGATCCTGATTGGAATGTCATTAGGTGTCGGTTGATGTCAGTTAGTAGTGCAGATAACAATGACCTAAGTAAAATGAACTAAAGAAGATTGCTACAGGTTCACCAGAGCATTGTGAGGTTGGAGTACGTTGAGGAAAGTTATTCAGGAAAGATTCGATCAGTGGCAGCAGCAGGTGGTTGTGGTGTCAGTTGTGCAGAAACAGCATGTCCTCTTGGCTGCCTAGTGCGTGTGCCTCTAAGTGTGTGTAAATGTGAGTGGGCATGAGCACTTCCTTTGTCCTTGCAACCCATTAAGTGTCTGGGTTTCCTGAGTTCACCAATGAATGATTACATTAAAAAGGAGGCAACTCAGGTGTAATAGCACACAAACAGGCAGTGGCATAAGGTGGAACAGAGGCAGCCCATGAAATTAAAGTGTATATGTTTGATGTTGACTAGGATTTGTGGGTGACCGGAGCATGTCAAAGATTGGGGCCCTTGGTGTGATTGACACTGGGCAGTGAATACTTAGCCCCTCCACTTCCTGCCCCCCCAATGCATAAGTAGCCCTGTGTTAAATGCTTGCCTTTTCTCATAACACCCCACAGAGAGTAGAGAGTGCATAATCATGTACCATACATTCACATATTCACACAAACAGGCACTTTATCAAGATGAATGGTCATAGCTTTTGTCTTTTATCAACACACACATCCCTAATGGTGCTCCAGGTCTATCCATTAATATACCACATGTAACATTTACCAGCAGGGTCTGCATTCATGTAGATATACTTTGTTGTGGTGAAGACAGCAGTAAAAAGCATTAGCAATAATACACTGGTCAGTGGGTTGTCCTTCAGTGCAGAAGAAACAGCTTAACATATATTCAAGCAGTGCTGGTTCTGCACATTAGGAAACCCTAAGCAGGATAGGTTTGGTGGCTCAGACCCTCAATCATTTAATACACCATGTGAAATTCTCTGCATTTCTATTTTTAAGAACAGCAATTTTTCCTTGGTTGATTTTTGATTTGCAAACTTCACTAACTTGGCAAGAGTGGCCCCAAGTTACCAAGTTAATGTATATATACATAAATTAAGGGGTTTACTTGATTTAGATTTTAATTGTATTTAGATGTAATTGTATTTAGTCCATATTGATTAATATCTGTAAAAACAAATTACATTAGATTAGCTGGCAAATGCATTGATCCTGATTGGAATTCAAGATTATATAAAATGTAATTAGGTGTCAGTTAAACTATATAAGAAGAAAACTCCAAATCAGCTCCAAATCAATAAAACTAAATTGAATTACCTGTGACGGGTCCCCTTGCAGGTGCGTATGTCACCTATATGAAGGGCTGACCTTCAAACACGCCAATTACTTTGAAGCAGTGGTTATTAGATATTATTAAAAGAGATCCTTATAGATTTCCTGTTTGAAGACCCCTAACGATGGAAAGATCTTAAAGCGCTCCCATGAGGAAAATCTTACTATGCAGCTGTCAACAGTCATTATTGCGAAGCTCATCAATATACTATAGTGTGTCAGTAAGCAAAATCATATGTAACAACATAAAGCTTTTCCATTTCTCTTTTTATTATTCATTTATGAGGTGTTGAATGATTCACCGCTCCCTCAGACGATATTTATGTTATAATGCATTGCTTTGTTTACATGCTAGTAAAATAATGTTAGTACTATACACCCTCCTCGATCCAGCTCATATTAATCTGCCTCTAACTTGAACAGGATTGTGAAGGATTGGAAACGCTCTGATTCAAACAAGAGGTCTACATGTAATATTTATGCATTTAAAATACAGGAGTCACCAGAATGGCCAGCAGCATGGTTAAAATGCTAACAGCAGCTCTTTGATGGTCCAAAATCACTTCTTGATGTGTTTTGAGGGTTGTATTCCATATGGTTGACTGTGGGTTGCTGAAGGTCATAGGATGGTTGCTGTCTACTGTATAGCCCCAGGCTCAGTTTTGTTTCTTTACACATTCAACTTCTCAGCGACTGTCAGCGTTGATGCATGTTTTTCTCTGGTTCTTTGGTGTTTCTTAATGACCTAATGCATTATGCAGCAGTGCCATTATCCTTTGTGGAAACAAGATCCTTTTGAATGAGCCATTTATATGGACAATTGTCGACCCGAGCTACATTTAGTTTTAACATAACCCAGGGCAGCAACATAAATTTGTATAGAGGATTATCTGTGAAGGAGATAGGGATATACATCACTATAGGAGTATGCTGGAGAATGAATCTTAATCTACAGATGTGTTTGAAGTCAGTATTGGGAATTCAAAGATTGTCATTGAGAGGACTTGCTTCCTCTGTTGTCCCTCCTCTGACTTTTTCCTTGGCTGATTGGACGCCTTTGGCATAGCATTGCATGACCAGCATTTTAACTATCATAACTGTCATCATCTTGTGTGTTTGTGACTGGAAGCCAATATTAAAAAAAATACAGTAGTCTTGTGCAGAGCTGCAAGCTTTAACCCACAGCAGGCGTGTCCCAAACATGCAGGTTGTTCCATGAAGAAAATCCATTAACATAATTTTGCTTGGATTCTTTTTCAAAGATACAGTATCTTATCACTCAGGCGAGGAATATATGATAAGACTTGGGATAAAGGGTCACGTTCATTTATCTTTAGGGCAGAGATATCGCACACTACACACCAGCGCACACGGGATCATACAGTACATACAGATGATGCTGGCAGGTTTTAATCAGCCTCCTGAAGCAATGGGTTTTGAATGTTTAAATTTTCCTGACCGGTTTGGATATATTTGTAATTCATTAAATTAAATAAGTGAGCAGGGTGAGCAATGTGAGCGGGGTGAGCAGCTTGTTACTTGGAGGGTCAAATTAAAAATGTGCATGGGCCACACTCCCTGTTTTCCAGGGCACACTTCTGGATTCTGAACTTCAGACCCACCAGTCAAAAATAAATAATGTCCAGTCTATTAGAAATGTATTTCATTTATTTAATTTACATGAATGGGAAGATAGAACTGTTTTGATTATAAAAATATGTTCCAATAGTTAAAAGCCAATTAAATACTGTTTAAAGCTGATCTTGAGCTTCCACCAGGCAACTTGACAGATAAAATACATTCATGAATCACTGCAACACAGGACTATTAAAATAATTAATTAAGTTAAATTAATTAAATTAATAATTATATATTTCTAACTTTTTATATATAAAATTAATTGCTATTTTAATTAATTAATGCATAATTAACACATTTAATAATACATGTTTGTTTTTAATTCCATATTTAATTCATTCATGAAACATTTGATGAATTAATGACACATTTAACAAATTATTACATGATTTAACGGTATATTTATTTATTTCATTGTGTCACCTTCAATCCTCCATAGTCTTTATGTTTGTGTCTTTCTAGT
>JAVQKC010123401.1:0-12420 GCA_036025475.1 Philypnodon macrostomus
TGTAACTCCCAAGTGGCAACAAATCTTAGTGTTTGATATACATCAAGGAAGAGTGGTTCCAGATGAGCGAATCCAAAGCATGGGTACTGCGTGAGTCCATGAGTGTCCTCCTACACCAGCCCCAAAGACTTTTAACATGAATAAGTCACACCAACATTAGCAAACAAGCTTAAACCATGAAGCAACCAGAGCAACCAGGTCCAGTAAGTTGAAAAAGGCAAAATGCATCTATAACTACAGTATATTTTTTTCTTAAGGCACCTCATGTAACACACTCAGACCGTTAAACAGGCTGCTAATCACAATTGGATGTTAACATATTGGCTCCCTGCTGTGTCCTAATGGGTGGTCTCTGTTTGAGACAAGCTTAAAATGACTTTTGAATGCCACCTCTGAGCCTCTATTGTTAAAAAGTAGCACGGAAAATGATGGAAAATATAGATATAATTTGATGTGCTTTGATGTGATGAATAATCAGGATATGCAATTCCCTCAAGTGGAAATAATGAGTCTACTAAGGGGGCATCACAAAGCAGATCTGCACAGGACTCCCAAAAGGGCAGTGGTAAGCCTGCCACTAGTTATTGCTTAATATTTGTTTGTGTGTGTGTGTGTGTGTGTGTGTGCACGTGTGTGTGTGTGTGTGTGTGTGTGTGTGTGTGTTTTGCACACAGTTTGAACAATTTGAACAGTTTGAACAGGGTGACCAGATTTCTAGACCTCAAAAACTGGGACGCTTTATTTTCCAAATCAGTTTAATTAAATAAATTAAATTAAAATAAATAAATAAAAAGCTGAAATCCTTAACATCTTTTATGTTTTTCAAAGGATGTAAAGCTCAAAGTCTAAACATAATGACACTGATTGATTCAAAAATAAAATAAATAAAATTATGGGTTTTAAAAAATCTCAGTCCTTCAAACTTTTATTTATTTCATTGCTAACAATGCTAACATGCTAAACTAAGACTGAAACAGCATTTTGCTTTGTCAACAAGCTACAATCATTTACAAATATGTCCTTCTGTAAGAAGACTCACACACTTTCACTTTGAAAGAAAATAGATATTCAACACAACACGAACATAAAACCTATTCGGTCAGTCGGTAAATAAGTTCAGAATTCAGAACCTTCAAGTCAATAGTCTTGATGAAAATGAAAAGATTAAACGAAATCTTAGCTAAATGCAGTGTTTTTATAGACACTTAATTAAAATGACTTTTCTGTTTTTATATATATAAGCAAAGGCACTCTAAACATGTCCACCTGTCCAAATGTCTCAAATAGCATGAGCATTAAGTAAGTTGTCAAGGTCAAATGGTCAAATGGTCAAATGGATGGTCAGTGGTTGTTCTTTTAACTATGGCGTGAGTAACTCTACATGCATGACTGGCGTTGTGAAGGCGTGTGGAGCATGCAACATATTCAGCATAGGCAAGAATGTTTAGCAGTGTTAGCATGCTACGGATCGCTTCCCTTCAAATGAGAGCTAATGAGGCTAGGAGAGCTCATATACTAATCTGGTACACATCTATTTTGACTTAATATTGTGTGCATAAAATTAAATAAAACCCAACATATTACATTCAATAATTGCCTATAAGATCTATACTCAGTCTCTAAGTATAATAATAACATCATCATCCTGGCCTTTCCACAGCATCTCGCCCTCAAAGTCCAGCATTTTGTGTTTGCGGCAGCGGAGGAGGATTCCCACCACTTTGTCAGAAATCTTGACGTACCGATCGAAGAGCCGGCCGAAGGTTATGATAGTACGACCCTCTTTGTCCTTGAAGCCCATGTCCTTAATAATCCACACCATCTCTTCCATCTCCCTGTGGATGTGTTTGTGCGCTCTGTCACCCCTCTCAGCCGTTTTAGAACCCTCTTTAGGGCGCCCGTAGCCAGAATCACCCTTCTTTAACCTCTGGGCCATGGCGTATTCGTAATCGAACTCTTCACTGAAAGGGTTGAGTTTCTGGCCCTCCATGTGTTGGTTGGACCACTGCTGCCAGCGGCTCTTAACGTCTCCCATCGTGGCAATCTTTATCTTAAAAATCAAAAGGCAGTTTAAGTCACATCATCAATAGCAAGATCTGAACATATAAAATAATGACATATTCATAATGTCACTGTGACCGTTCAGATGTTTTCTTATAGATCTGGGTCACTTTACTTTTTCTGCTGATTAGAAGCACTAAATCTTTAAATAAAGCTCCTGCGTAAGTGATCCACACGCATTCGCAGAAAATAGTTTCTCAATGGGACATGTCTGTTGAAGTCAGAAAATAATTGCAAATACATCCACCCTCACAGTCCACTTATTTCTCAGTAGGTGCCACAGGCTGCCAGCTTTGTCATTAGATCCTCTTGGTATGTGAGCAATGAACCTTAGGATTTGACAGTTGCTCTTTGAACTTGTAGAGAGATAATACTCAGGATCAACACCTGAATTGAGTCTATAGCTGGTGTCATGTCACAAAAGTTAAAAACACAATATTTCTCCGAATAAATAAAAGTTTAATAGCTGTAATATTTGATGTTTTTGACACAAAGCTGCCCAAATCGAACACAAGCAGAGTGTAATGAGGGAGTTTTATTATGACTCTATTGGTGCGCGTATATAATTAGTATAGCCTTTTTAGGTCGGTCCTCTGGTTGGTTCCAATGTAATTTCATCTGCAAAGTGTACTTTATAGTTTCCAGTGTCTTGCTGCTGCATGTTCTTGACCCTTCACTTATATTTCTCAATGGAGTAACCCTGTTCTGTGAAGGTCAGGCCAGAGTTTGACATTTCACTAGTGTTTTATGGCCCGTGCCTCTTACCTTATATAGGAGACAGTTCAGGGTATTCAGTTCTTATGTATGTGATTTGTACATGTTGTGGCTTTGGGGTTATATTTTGAAAGTATAGCGAGGCAGTGATTCCAAAAGTGTTTGATATAGATTTGGTTAAAAACAAAATATGAATATAAATTATAAATACATGCTGAAGGTAGAAAATTATAATAATGAGAATACATTTTAGCTTTTAACTGGATGATGAATTTCAGTAAAAAATGTAAGAATTGGAAATGTATATAGAAAAAGGAAAAAAATTGGAATATAAATTGGCTAAATGTAAAAGTAACGATGCATTGTCCCACTAAGATGAACAGCATCAGTGAGTGAACATAGTCTGAAGCTACCCACAGTCAAATTTCAGTGGCATTTGGTCACTTAAACACTTAAACACAAAGTCTAGTTAACGTACTGTATAGATTGACTAAAAACATTTAAAAAGTCAAAAGTCTTGTGTGGACATGTCTCAACAGATAAATAAAAGCTTTGGCGTACTCTTATGTAAGCATATTCTCAGATGACCTCTTGTATAAAATATGAGGTGTGACAGTTAACAGTGAGAAGTTTGCTGACATCGATGTTTGTGACATTGACTTGGCTTTGGACAGGCCCAAACAGCAAGCTTGTAGTGTGAGAATGATTAGTGTAGTTACTTTAGGACTTCCCAATTGTTATCCACAGAAAATAATGTTGTGAAGAAGTATTGTATTTTGTTGAGATGTTAAGATTTAGTTTATGTTAAGAAGCTTAACTATTGTTGGAGCGTGACATTACTGTACCTTTTGCTTGTTGGTCAGTGTCTTCTGCAGCTCTTCATTTGGTTCACTCTTCATCTCGTTCTCTTCCTCTCCCAGCCCACTGTCCTCAGCATCCATGCTGCTGCTCCTCGACCCCGATTTCCTGTCGTGCAGCATCAACTTCCTGTCTTGTATGACCCCACCTCCTCCTGAGCTCTGTAGCGCCCTCATCTGACGCCTTCTGGTCGGGGATTCGTTTCTCAAAAACGGCTTTTTCTCCTCGACTCCAGACTCCATTTTCCCTTTAATTGCACTGACCACATCACTGGTACTGCACTCGCTACGCTTGGGCTGCACCGTTTTTGTTACAGATCGAGTCCGAATTTGACTTCCATGTGATTCATTATTGTCTGCTGCTATCACACGTGGAGTTACAGTTAGCTTAACAACATGCTCTCTCTCTCTTTTACAGTCTTCCTCAACAGATGAAGGCATCCAGCCAGTGGGAATAGCATCCTGTTTGCCGGAGTGCTCATTAGCCCAGCCCTGCCAGCTTTTAGCTAAGTTAGCCACCATAGCGGCACATTTTATTTTCTTCACGGCCCGTTTGAATGCTTGTGGCTCCTGTCGGGCAGCTGCTGTGGTAGCACCGCTGCTCATTGCAAAAAGTAGAACTCTTTTTGGAAGAAAGAAAACAGCAGTTTGTAGCGACTGTTAGCTCACATGAATTCACTTTTACCTCCAAACTATCCACTGCCAAAGTTACCTTATGGGTGAGAGAAACAGTAAGTCTTCAGTGGCAATCCTTGATAAGTCTAATACGAGTCTACGGGTTTTGAAATTTTAAATAATCGAAATCGAAATCAAAGAGGATTCTTAATGGTTAAATTCCAGTTGTCCCCAAATGTTCAACCTTATATATTATTTCCAAATGTTCTCTCACAGAAAAGTGTAGTCCTTGGTTGTTCAGTTGTTGTGATCCTCTGTGCAGCTTGTGAAGATGGCATTAATCCCTGCTGGCTCCCCTGATCCTTTAAATAGTGGCCTGGTGGTCGTAAAGGAAGTGATGATGTTGCATTCGGGGGCCCATCGGGAAAGTCCAGTGTCAACATTCCTGTGGCTGTCACTAAGTTCAGGCCACACATATAAAGGGTATGAGGGGTGGAATATCTTCCATGTGGGCTCCAACAACAGGTGCTAGTGTTTTTAGCTTCTGTCCTGACGCACAGTGAAGCTACACTGGTAATAAAGTCCCTAATATGACTATGTACTGAGTCAAATACAAATTAAATATGGCAAGTCAAACTAAAAGTACAAATACAGAGTACACTTAAGACATAATAACTATAATATTGGCTCCAGTGATTTATTCCATTAAATACATATTTGTTGTAGTTCTCTTTTGGTTCTTCTCACTGTCGTGGATGTGTCCTTTATTTAACAAATACCAGAATACTAACTGTAGAGTGTACCTCTCCTAAGTTCCATAGCTGATGGGCTGACCTCTAGTCACCTATGACCCCTGATAGGGCCAAGTGGTCTTTTCAATGGTTCTGGTGTTAAACTTAACTTATTGTGAAAATACTACTATTTACCCACACTTTCTAATCACATGTAATGCTCTGCAGTTTGAGCACTGTGAGTCACACTACTGTTGTCGTCAGAGAGGATTTAAAAACACTTTTACATCACCACACTCTTTTCGGTTGGTGAGTATATGAAACGTGTCTGTGCGCTTGAACCAAGTCTATTTTAGTCTGTTTATGTGAGAGAGAGACACGGAGTGTGCATAATGATTCATGCAAGAGTCCTGGATGTAAATAAGAGACATGAGTCTCACATACTGCTGCAGTCCAATTAGACCTGAAACTTTACCATCGTACAAGACTTTTTAGTTTGCTAAAGAGATAACCAAGATAAACCAAGATATTATCTTAAATAGACTGAAAGCTTCCTGTTCCAAGTGAAGAATTCAACCATCGAAATGAACTGTAGGAATTAAGGACACGGGTCCTAAACTGCAATAGTGAAGAAATGAGAATGCTGAAAAAATACATTTTGTATTGAATAAATAAATAAATGTATTGAATAAATAAATACATGTATTCTGCAGACCTGTCTTTTTAAACTTATGAACTTGTGTTTGTTTTGATACATTCCCCAGAGTCATCCTCTGAGGCATTACCTAATATATTATGGAAAGAGGTTAGATCTGAACTATATTATAAACTCATTAGAATAACAACTGATCCACATTCATTTTGGCATTGTATACAGTGATTAATGCAGGATTAAAGTATTCAAACTATATTAGAGCAATATGCACGTACGCAGGTCTAGCACACATACTTCTAAGCCAGTTTTTCACTTGATTACACTAACTGATAAACCTCTACATTTTTTAAAGATAAAAGCCCGGGCAGTCAGACCTAACAAAGTCAAAAGAATGTGGGAAACATTTGTTAAACTCTGTTTGGTCTGCTGCCTGATGGTTGCATATTGTGTATTTTCATACTGTTTCTAGACTGTCTCTGATGTATTAAAAAAAGTCTAATCTTCATGTGTGGAGGTGGATGATGGTTTCCACTAGGTGCAGGTTAAACCTTCGAGACATGCAGACAGACAAAGGCCAAACCAACTCCTGAGAGCCTGATGTCCAAAATAACCAAACTAGGCCATAGTAGCAACGACTCATGTTTCTCCGTTCATTTAGGTTCGTGTGCACACAGCAGCTGCTCTCGTGCACGCTCCCACCTGCTGTGTACGGCGGGCGGCTGGCAGAAATAGCACTGGTCTTGCTGTGGAGAGATGCATGCTGCGAATAACCGTGCAATTATTTTGGTGACTTAATCAGAGAACAAGTGCTTTAGTAGTGAGTAAAGCAGGCTGAATCAGTAGTTACCTCACTGTACAGGTGGCTTCATCCCTACAGTCGGTAATTGTAAGCCCAGTGTGAAGGAGCAGGCAGGTGCAGGGACACAAGCTTTGTGTGATGTACAGCTGCTTATGGGTGCACGTACTTCTGTAGTGGTGTCCAGTTCCAAAGATGGTTCTATTTAAATTTGAGTAGATATAGGAGAAATTAGCTACCCTGGCAGAGGTCTTTCTTAGTTTTGGATAGACAATGGATGTATCGACCAATCAGAGTGCTCCTGTCCTGTGGAAGTGCATGGTTGATTAAACATCCCTTAAAACAAAAATTCTTATCGTAAAGCCCGCAGAGGGTCTTAAAATATATTTTTTCTCAGATGGCTTTCATTATACGGCACTATTGATTGGAAAAAACAGATAGTGCAGCTACTCAAGGTTTTCTGGCCCTTTTGGGTTTGGTCAAAAATATCTGATTGTCTTTTGACCATTCAAAACCTAAATATACTTGGTGTCCAGATGAGAATAAGACCACGCTGAACTGGTGCATGGTTGCGTGATGGAGGTCCGTACCTGGGAGTGGACTGGACCTAGAAATAGACCCAAAGTCATTAAAGTGTCCTTCAGACTACAGCAGACTGACAGTGATTTATATGGAGTTAATAATGGATGAGGACAATGTCAGTGGTGTACAGTGAGCTAATGTGTGACATAACTATGCATGACGTGGTTCAATACAAAGTAACTGGCTGTGAAGTTATATTAGGGCAATGCACTATGTCACAATAGTCAATATTTAGAGGCCAGATGTAGACATAGGCTGGGACCGTCTGGTAGGTCTGGTTCAAGGGTAAATGCTCAGTCCATCTTTACCGACCTCTTGTGTCTGCAGTACACTTATTCATTGTTATTCATCTGTTTCCGCTTATTCTTGTTAGTAATTGCACGTGACTGGAAAAAATCCCAGCAACTAGGGGCCTCAGGAGAGGTATGCTCTTGACAATAGCAAGAATTATTCACTCTATAATCCATAAACTAGGAGCAATTTTTAGTCATCAGTATAATGGATTACTTTGGACAGTGCTAATGGTGACACAGGGAAGACATGCAGACTCTACTCGATTTAACCCATACACATAAAAACTATTATTCTCAACTAATCTCTAATCATTTTGTTGGGATCCGCTTTTTACATTTTTCACCGAAACTAAATAATTACACATTTTCTTTCCTTGAAATTACCTGGCAGGAGAGTAGTTTCTGTCTGGTTGTGAGGCAGAAGCCCATTTTGGATGAGAGAGTCATTTGGGCTGGACCCAGTGGCAGTCTCGTGGGGTCAATGTGGATTTGACCTAGATGATATAGATCTGTCATCAGGCTGGTTCTAATATTAGACAGAAGAAGAAGTGTGGAGATTAATACTGTATTGTATGTAATGAATGTTTTGAGAAGTGGATGGATCTTCTTGCAGACCTGTGGCCATTGGCCGTGACCAGTACCATTGGTCATTTATGCATTACTGTTGACTCTTAGCCAGTGACTACAGGGACAATAAAGTGTAACCTTGACTTAACTATTAACTACTGACCATTGACCATTGTCTTAAAAAGGACCAGGATTATTGAACAGCCATGAACTATAATTGCCCAGAATCAGTGCAGTACCTTTCTCATGCCCTGTGTGTTTTTGCCCCTAGCTCAGTTTGTTCTAAACACAATGGAATTGTATGTAGCCACAATTAGCCTCAGAGTGACCCTCTACATGATTAATATGTTAAAGCCTGCTTTGACGGTAGCCATATTTTCAGAGCTGTGCAGGGAAGCGGGAGCTCGTTCATTACAAACAGTCATATGGGCTGCTCACAGACCATATTCATTTCATTCCTTTACAGACCGAGTAAGCAGTTTGTTTTTTTACGACGACTAAGCACATACTGTACTTGTAAATAGAGTAATAACCCCCGACTAATATAATGTTTTTGAGAATCAGCAGCAAATAAAATAGTTAAATGTCTACAATAATATCAGAATGATGAAATAAATAAGGGAGACTGGTTAGTGGCAGTTGATAAAGGAGCACAATGTTTTATTTAATTCAGAGGAATTATTGACCTAAGCTTACTGCAATGTATATGCTCCAAATATTTGAAAAAAGTTAATATTAGAGGTAGAGGTAGAGGTAGAGGTAAAAGCTATATAGTGTGTGTATGTTGTAGTTATTGTAGTTTTTAAATGGTCTGAACCAAAAAAAAGACCCAAATCTTATCTCTCCACAGATGACACAAATCAAAACACTTTCTCCACTTTGAACTTCAGCTAAAATGATCTTACTTGGTCTCCACTAATGTTTATTATTCACACTGCTCCAGTAAACCTTTAGTGGACATCAGTAAACTAGGACATAAGGCAGAAATCAGTAGCACGTCAAAAATAAACCTTGGCGTGCCGGAGTTTTGTTCCTGTGAGCTGTGAACGTGACTCACAATGGAATAATGTGTGTCAGGTGAATGGCAGAGAGTAGACACACATAACAGGATCAGCACACTGCAGTCACTCACTGCTGTTTGAAGTAAGACAGAATCGAATCAGTGCATTAGAATCTAAGGATTGTTGATTGTTATACTGTTACTATTAGTGAGTAACCTGAAATCTGAAGTTGACCATGATGACTGTGTGGTTAAGGTGAAGGACTGAAGATCCAATTGGCTTCAGCCCACATTGGTTCCAACCCCACTCCAGGTAGTCTTAACTGTATGCTGTAACTTCCCATAATGCTCTGCTGAATGGGCATACAAATAGCCTACCTCAACAATGATCATCAATCATTTTTTAAGTTATCTCATTCAGTATCATTTTTAAAATGTAATTAAATATTTACATTTTAATGGACTTGATTTATTACAAACTGTAAAGTCCTAACACACCACTGTGAGCTGTATGCACGAGCTGGCTGGCCAGCACTCTGGTACATGTTCATGTTATATTTACATGTATTCTTTGTCTGCTCCTTCATATCTCTGTACATACATTCAACAAAAGATGGACAGCACTCTGTTCTTAAGATGTTTATTTAGTACCTAGTACTGATCCCATGGGCCCAGCTTAGACCATTTTAAAAAGGCATCAAGCTGATTCTATGATTTGTCTGTTTTTAGTCTTTTTTCACTGTTTTGATAATGAAGAATTGAACTGTTGTGCTATTATTTAAGTGCATTATTGTGCTGCTCAGGACTCCCATGAAAAAGAGATTTGTAATCTCAATGGGACTTTCCTGTTTAAATAAAGGTAAAAAACAACAACAACAACAATAACAACAACAACAATAATAACATATAATATAACATAACAAAATTAATAATAATAATAATAATAATAATAATAATAATAATAATAATAATAATAATAATAATAATAATATGTATTTCCATTATTCCATTAGAATTGTAACACTATGAGTCTGTGTTGTTTTGGTACAGTCCATGTGACAGCTGCTCTTTTCCTGGTTCAGAACAAACTGTGCGTTTCCACAGCAACTGACGAGGTGATGTCAGTATCAACATGATGAGGAGCGGGAAGTGTCCATGGACTCAATCTGTTCACTCACAGTCAGAGCTGGAGACATGTGGGGAGTGTTTGAGACCTTTCTGACCATTTTCCAATCATATTCTGAATTAATTTTATTTCAATTTGACCAAAAATACATTTATAATCATGCATTTGCAGGTTTTTTCTTTTATTTACAGCCAATTTATCAGATTTTCAACTTAATGTAAAGTAGCCTTAGTTGAGACTATTTAACAAGAACCCACACTTAAAAAGTAAGACATTGCCCCATTACAAATTGTGCAATAATCATTCACACAGAAAATCTTTCATTGTCTCCATTTACTAGAGTAGATCAGTCCAATGATGTGCATTCAACTCACATGGACTAGTTCACATTTCAAGATGCTGTATTTCATTAGCTTATTGCCAAAATTACTTCTATCAGATTGAACCTACACATTCTAGATTTGAGATTTATGGTATCAATGTGAAATAGTCTATGAGAGTTGAATGCACATATTTCTCATTGCTCATTGCTCATATACTGACAATGAAAGATTTTTTATGTGAATGTTTAAATGTACAGTAAATGCAGCAGGTTTTATTGGTATGCTTCTGTTCCTTTATATCTCAATCATGAAGCAAAACAATTATACTATAAAATATGTAGTGGTTATATTGCTTTACATAATATAATAATATGCATGATAAACCCTGTATCCTGTGTGTGTTTTCAGCCTCTGGACACATTTGTGCTCAGATCACAGCTCTTCCTTGCGTGTAGTGTTGCGAGGATGTAGTGTCTAATTTGGAGGAGGTACACACACGCATGCACACACACACGCCCACACGCACATATACACACGCACACACACGGACACACATACACACACACGGACACACATACGCACACACTCACCCACACGCACACTCACACACCCACACGCACTTACACACATTTGCACACATGGACACACACACACACACATGCACACACACCCACACGCACACTCACACACACACACTCATTTCATCATTGTAATGCAAAATGTTCTACAGAATGTATCTTTCTTTTTCACACACACGCACACACACACACACACACGCACGCACGCACACACACTTGGGACAATGATACACAGTTGAAACACATGGGGGCGTGGCAGGCAATCAAACAGGTGGGACACACAGGAGGGCAGGAAGCAAAACAGAACACAGTCACTAAACATAAAATAAAAGTGAAAACAACTGATCATGACACGTGGCCTGCAGCGAGACCAAATCAGGCAAAAGGGGGTTAGTATAATGAGAGGCACAGCACATTGTTTCAAAAATGTCATATACTAGCACTGTTTTGGTTTGTTTACCTGAGAGCACTTTCTGTGAATAATGGGGGAGGGAACTGCCTGCCCTGTGTTGTACTGGCATGCCTCTGGGCTAACCGATAGCTGTTCTTTAAAAAAAATCCTGAATCCCGACGGTGATCGGGAAAAATTTAATCAATTCCTGACCTTCCCTGAAAAATCCCTTCAGTAGTTTTGGAGTTAAGTAAAGACAGATGGAAATAAATAAAGTATGTATATAAAGTGTAAACACAGGCTAAAAAATGATAATTACATTTTAGGAGAACTACAAATTAGACATTGTATGATGATGTTATGATTATCATTATATTTTATGTCCAATCTACTTGGGGGGCCTCACAGGGAACTCTGGTTTGAGGGTGAGACTTCACACTCATGCTGTGAATAGTGGCTCATGAATACTCAAATAAACCCCTGTAAGAACCCTCTGAACATATTGTTTTGTATTGGTTTTATGACAATACAGCCAAGACTTTGTGAGAACAGGAGCTGCATGTTCGCTGCAGTGGACGCATAATTTCACAGAACTTTTAATTCTCCGTGAATATAAGGCAAAAAAATAAGGTAGCATCTTACAAGTGTATCTGTTTCAAAACTCTTTTAAGTCTGCGATATTAAATTTAATCTCCAAGGTTTCATTTTGTGTAATGGCAGCAGATGGAACAATGACACACTCCACAGACTGGGCGGGAGTATTTTGGGTCAGAGCGGGCTGCCAAAAGGATGTTATGGTTGGGCCTCGCAATGTTGTGATCGCCAATGCTGTTGCGCCATTCGTCTGGAAGAAAATGTCCTGCCAAAGAGACCTGCCATATGCATTATGTAAGTGTTTAATAATGGATGGATGAATGCAGTAGGATGATGTTATAGATGGAGTTGAAAAGGTAGTATGGTGATGTTGGTGATATATATATATATATATGTATGAATATGGTTGCTTCCAAAGATTTCTGTTAGGAAAATATACATATTATCTTCCATTATTTAAGCTCATAATCATGACAATATATTAGTCTAATGAGAATTGTTATATTTTACTATGTTGTGCTTTTCACTTGTGTTTTT
>JAVQKC010123446.1:0-33865 GCA_036025475.1 Philypnodon macrostomus
TCACAAACATCCAGACAAATCAAAAAAGTGATTAAGGTGCCCGTTGGTGACAGTTGTAGCAGACGTACGGGGCAGACGTATGGGGCCGTTTTCGCCGATATACACCTTGCTGTCGGGGACGACAGCACAGGCCTAGTTTTCTAACCTCTTGTGACTAGGGTTAGTACACTAGGCTCTCTACAATGGTACAGAATACTTTTTAAAAATTGCATCCATATCACAGAACAAAAATATGAACAGGTGGATGTGCTAACGCTACCACTTAGATGTAAATAATGGTACATTCTGTATGTCCAGCAATTTAGTTTGTGTTTTTTGTTTTAATATAAAGTGATAGCTGGTTCACATAGCGCTCAGGCTGTTTGATTTGGGCTACATGAATGACATGAATGACATCATCCTTTGCGCTCCCCTCCTCCACTCTAGTCAGGGGTAAGCAGATGTCCCATTCTTGTTCATCTGTTAGTTGGTTGGTTCAGTCCAACTCACAAACACACAATGTGGCAATGAGGCCTTTTTATTACTCAACAATTTTAATGGAAGTCTTTTTATGCCCTTTCAACCTTTAAACTTGTAAAACTGCACGCTATAATACTATAATAGTACATACTATACATAGATTTACTATACTTTCTCTGTAGTTATAGTATGTATCTTTTCACAGGATGGCACAGGGATCCCTATGCACTTCTGGGGTGTATTTGATGGCCATGCCGGCTCTGGAGCTGCCATCATGGCCTCTAAACTGATGCATCGACTGATCAGAGACCGTTTGGGAGAAATCTGCCACCTGATGGAAAACCCAAACAGTGCACCTCCGATCTGCCTGGCCAAAAATGGCAACCCATACCAAGTGGATGCTAAGAAAGGAGCCACCCAGGAACCTGAGGATCCAGATGCGGTTTGTGACTCCACACTTCGCTTTCACATGGAGAAGACTGTCAGTTTGGAAAGCCTTGTGATGGGTGTCATAGAGACTGCATTCAGACAGATGGTGAGTAGAGGACAGCAAGACCACATAAGACATAGGACTACACAATGCATAATATGTAGTCTATAAATGTCCAAATAAATGTGTTGAATTCAGCTTCCATACTCTCAATAGTTAAGTTATGCTGGTTTAGTTGTTTACTATTGGTTACTCTTTAAAATATAATTATTGCCTAGCACAAATTTCGCTAATAATGTAATAGAAAGCTTATTTTGTGTTGCATATTGCCTCTTCGCTGACATTTTCAACTAAACAACAACTTTAAATGATGTTTTTAGTTTAGTTTTAGTAACCACTGAGGTTGTGCAGTCCTTGAAACACCATTAGCTCTATTGATTAGTGTAGCTGCTCTTTGTGATCATGAATACGTATTGTGAAAATAATGAACACTCCCAAGGTGAAAGTGGGTGCTCTTGAGAGATGTGTTATTTATTTTTCCTCATTGTTGTTCCAGGATGACCTAATTGAAAAGGAAAAAGCATCTTACGCCATCTCGGGTGGTTGTTGTGCCTTAGCCGCTATTCATCTAATGGGGAAACTGTATGTGGCTAATGCTGGAGATAGCAGGTAAGAGAAGTAATATAATTTTGATGTATGCATTTTCATATTCTTGTTTTAATGTCACCTGTCCACTAACAAAATGTACTAGTAGATACATGCTTTTATGGATTATGGCTTTTTTCTATTTAATGAAAATCTCATACGACTATTTCTACTAGGAGTAGGCTATCTCTTGCATTGTTTATCATTATCTGAAAATACACATTGCTCAGTGTTAGTGAAGAGTTTAGATACCCTTAGATTAGATAATTGTCATGTGAGTAGTCGGGCAAAAGAGGAAAATGAGCGAAAAATGCCAGACAGCTGGTGCAAAAATGTAATAATGAAAGAAACTGGTAATAAAACATGTCCAAAATATACTACAATATGAAACAGTTGAAAATCTAAAAATTTCATAGAGCAGTTAAACTGAGAATTTGTCACTAAAATTACAAAAAGGCAGATAACACAGAAACTGGACTGTGACAATAACAACGCACCAACACTTTGGGGCAGGACAGGCAATCAAAGCAGGTAGGAAACACAGAAAAACTGAAATGAAGTGACTAAACATGAAACTTGATACTTAAATTAAAGTACTCATATTGTGATGTTTCCTGTGTACATTTAGTGTGTGATAATTGTTTTTCTCTTCTGCACAGAGCCATAATTATACGAAATAATGAAATTATCCCCATGACAAATGAATTCACTCCTGAGTCCGAGAGACAGCGGCTACAATATCTGGTAATTACCTCCGCCAGTAGGTAATGTTTTCAGTAGTGTTGGTGTGTGTGTCTGTTAGCAACTTAACGCAAAAGCTACTGAACAGATCTGGATGAAATCTTCAGGGATGACACCAGGAAGTAGTGATTAGAGTTTGGGACTGATCCGGATCACCGTCTGGATCTAGAATTTTTTCAAAGTGCCTCTTCTCTCCCACCCCTCCTGTCTTGTGAAATCCAACACCTCTGGCTCTGTGGTAAAGTTGCAGCAGAGAAAGACAGTCCTGTTGTCAGTCTAATGCAAAAAATTATGCTTTAAAAATACCAGGTCGAACTGTGTGTTGACGAACTACAGACCAACAAAACATAATAATGAAAATAAACAACAGCTCGGGCAGATTGAGAGACACTTACATAATACATAATGTGCATATTAACTCATTTAGTGCATATAGGGGACATTAGCTGTCCTGGCGGAGGTCTGCTTTCTGGTTGCTCTTGACACACAATATATACTTTATCCCAACAAAATAGTATAAAAATAGGTTTATTAGGTTTATTTATTTATTCAAACAGGGACAACATACAATATACATTAACCTCAGGAAGAAGAGATGCATTGTACCAGGCTATAGCTCAGGTGCTAATTTACAGCTGTAGTCCCTGGACCGGCTGGTGTTATAACAATATAAACAGTCTGTGACGCTATTAAGAATAGAATCTTTAGTACTTTCAGGACTGTGGTAGGAAGGAATTTCCAAAGCTGTCAAATGGAGGGCGCTTTAGGATTTAGCTGACAGCGTGAGAGGTGAAAATCCTGTAATGTTTCTAAAATAAAACAGCGCTCACTGATTTCTTTCTGAGTCACAGTGTGGGTGGACGTTGATAGTGATGCTGCTAAAAGAGGAAGTGGATTTCTCAGTACTCTTTAGTGTGCCTGGTTGCTCATTCTGTTACTAATAGTTAAGATATTTCACTGTTTAGAAAAGCAGTGACTCATACATAACCTAGAGTGATGTTACTGTGATTAAGGCCTTGTTTTCCCTGCAGGGCTTCCTGAGACCAGAGCTCCTGGGAAATGAGTTCACTCATATTGAGTTTCCTCGAAGGATCCAGCACAGTGAACTAGGCAAAAAGATGCTCTACAGAGACCACACAATGACAGGCTGGTGAGTTAGTGGTTAATAGTTGACCATTACATTTTATGAATGTTGCCTATATATACAGTATTATATATTTTTTTGTTCTTAAAGTAGCACAGTTTCCCATTTATTTTTGTTTGAAATCCAACCACTATTTATTAATTGCTTTTTTACAATGGATTTGTATATATTTTTCATATAAGTCTTTACTATAACACAGTGTTTCCAGCCCCAGTACCTTTATAATCCTATGGTTTGGTAACAGTTACGTTTTCTCACAGGGCTTATAAAACAATTGTTGAAGATGACCTGAAATTCCCCCTAATATATGGAGAGGGTAAAAAGGTAAGATGTCTGTTTATAAATAGAGTGTCTGGTTAACCATTTAACTGTATCTGATAGTACGCAGTCACCTGCTAATCCCCTCATAAGTGGATTTTCAAGAAACAAAGCACATCCCAAATCAATAATCCACTTTACCATGTGCTATGTGTGGTATGTGTCTGCAGGCACGTGTGATGGCCACTATTGGAGTGACCAGAGGCCTGGGAGATCATGAACTCAAAGTCTACAACTCCAACATTTATATCAAACCATTTCTCTCATGTGTTCCTGAGGTAAGTGGGGGGACGATGAATTTGAGTAATTCTAGAGCAGATATAGAAATCTCACAGCAGATGTGGCCAGAGGGGCAAGCATTCACCATTCAAATACAGAATCAGACATCAGACCAGAATGTATGCAAGCATGTGATTGGACCAAGGTTGCTTTGATGAATATTAATACAGCCTGAAGTAAATCTATATGGCATTTAATTACATTTTTTCCCAGTTCATATTCATATTCAAAAGTAAATTAACAACACAAAGATTTTGATAACGCTTATCTCAACGTACTTTCTGTAAATTCTGAATGGATTTGTTTGTGATAACAGGTGAAGGTCTATAACTTGGACGAAAACAAGCACGGCCCGAACGACGTTTTAGTCATGGGCACAGATGGATTGTGGGACGTAACCACAGACAGGGAAGTGGCAGATGCTGTGTCAGCGTACTTATCCTGCTGTGATCCTTCTGATCCCATGAGGTATGTGCTTTGGCAAATAATCTTTTGCACTGAGTATTTGTCCCCCTTTAAGTGCCTGTCATGAGTTGTGTGAACATGTTTAGAACGAATTTGTGTGGATTGTGAAAATAAACCTATGTTTTGTACTGTTGTTTGTCCACTAGATGGCAATGTAGGATTAGCAAAATTCAGTCAGAGTCTGAAGGGTTTCCTTGCAGAATAATCCAGATAAAACATGGATTGTTACCTGTCAAAAATACACAACTGTGTTTTCACCACTTCTGAATCAAATCAAATGAATCACTTATACTGAACTTAAACTCATCAAATTATTGAGTTGTTTCAGACAAAGCTATGCTGATATAATGCTTAGTGCCTGCATTGTAGAAACATATTGATATTGATCAGGCTCATGTGGAGAGTTTTCATTTTTTTTGGTAGACTCAACATATTTCTATTCTATTTATTACCAGAGCTTAGACGTACCCCGACTTAGGCCCACAGTACTTGGTAAAAGGGGTGGGAAATATTACTAAACATAGGACATCTTTTCTGACTAGATACACGCTGGCTGCCCAGGATGTACTCATGAGGTCTCGAGGAGTCCTGAAGGAGCGTGGCTGGAGGTTACCCAATGAGAGACTGGGCTCTGGAGATGACATCACTGTGTTTGTGGTCCCTCTGGCAGGAATTGAGCTAGAGACATGACATTGTGCTGCTGTGGAGACTGCTCCAAAAGGCCTAGGTCTATGAGGTCGGCCCCATGGCCCCTCTCCATCCTCCCTGAAATCTGGACTGACCCGCGGCAAAAATGGGAGAAATGCCCTGAACTTGGCTCAAAGAAGCACCATCATCCACCACTCTGTCTGCCCCCGTCTCGTTCAGTTGGTCTTTGTCATGAAACAAAGGATTTTCAAAGACATGTGAGAGAACTCCTCTTCTTCCCGACCTAATATTTTGTGACATTTGCCAACGAGAATTAAATCTTTGTAATATTTTGTTCAAGATAGGTCAACTGGACACTTGTAAAAAATGCCTGCAGTTTCCACAATCATATATATATAATATTAAAAAAAAGATTTGCAGAGAAAAGAAACCAAAGAGATGCTGTCATAGCATGAGGAACAAAATGTGTAAAAAAAAAAAAAATAATTCCACAATAGAAAAAAGACACAAGCCCATTAGCTTAATGGCTGTACATTAAAAAACCATTGAAGGAAGTTGGGAAAGAAGAGAGGGCTTTTTGAGCATTGGATTGAAGCAGAGTTTGTGTTGTTGGGTACTTCCTTTGCTAATGATAAATGAATGATGACACCTGAGGCACTTGAAGACTTGCACAAGCTCTACATTAAGTGGTAGCGTACAATTCGGTACATCTTTTTATTGAATGTGTTCAGTATTTATTTTGGGTTGCACGTCTATTTTGTAAAATTAAGGCATCACTAATTTGATTTATCCACATGCACTCACTGGCCACTTTATTGGGTATGCCCAGAGCTGTAGAAAAGCAGAGTTATGACTACTCCAGTGATGACAATGGGCCAGTTTTTAAACAGCATTGGACTTTCTCAATAGTTCCAGAAGTAGCCACTCAAGCTAATAGTGCCATTCAAATGCATTGAGAATTGTGCTAAGGTGGAACTATTTTGAAGATGCATCGTTCAAATATTATGGACCTCAGGTGGCACAACTCTCTAATCTCTATGGCTCTGTGCATGCTTATTGTAATACATAAGTCACACAGCACTCCATAGATTCAGATATGTTCAAGGCAAAACCTGAAGAAATAAAGAAGAAAGATGATATGCTGTAAATGATGTGAGGTGAGCGGCAGTTTTATGGTGAAAATAGCTTGTTCACGCCATTATAGGTCAGAGGAGAATGACAGAGGGGCAACAATAACTCTAAACAGATTTCCTGTTACAAACAAGACCGTCTCTGAATGCACAACACTTGGCACAAGGTCTACCTAATAAAGTGGCCAGTGGGTGTATTACCTTTGGTACAGAATGTGGGTCTCATTAAATGTATAGGTATAGTAAGTTGTGATAAACATTCACACATATGCCTTATTGAGATGAGAAAGGGATTGATTTTTATCAGATGCACTAATGAACCATGTGACACTGTCTGTCCTGAAATGTAACATTTACCTGTTTTGTATCATTTTGTTTTGTACCATGTGTTATTATTTAGATTATCCATATATTTTTCGAGCAGAAATCTTATTTTTTATGTTTCTATCCATAACAGTTAAAGTATGAGCTTCCGTTGTGATAATGGGATAATGTGTACAGGTTTAGAAATAAATCGGATTTTTCTCATTTTCCCCAGGCTCGTTTTGGTCACTCCTTTTGTCATTGTATTAAAAACAGAAAGACACCATTTTAAAATATTGTGGTTTATTTACTGAGCTACATTTGACCCTCACATCACCTTCAAAAACATGACATCAAAGTCAAATTTATTTATTATTTACATTATAAAACAACCTCAGTTGACCAAAGTGCTGTACATAAAAGTGCATAATAATGAAAAACAGATAAAATGCAAAGATTGAACATGCAATAAAAATAATATTAAAAGTTTAAAACCAAGACAACTGGTCTATCTAGTATTGAAGTGAATGTAATGTTTTTTAGTCGTTATTTATTGGGTTAGTTTGCGTTGCATACTGTACGTGTGTGTTACTTGAAGCAGAGAAAACTTTGTTCAACAATAGTATTAAATCTAAAGTTTTCTGCAGATGTTTGTTGATCCAAACTGCTTTCTAATCTTTACTTTATTCACAGACTAGACTTCTTCATGGCATGTTCATAAAGTATTTATACTTTGCTGGACAGGACAACTCTTGTGCCTGTTATTTTACATTCACATCCTATGGGTAATCTATTCTGTCCTTAACTTTCACCAGCTAATGCATAGATAGCCTGCACATTGTGAGTTATGATGAATGATTGACTCAAGGCAAATCAAACCCCCACAGACTTATGAATGATCAGGGCAGCCTGCACAGGAGAGGCCCTCAGTCTTGTATGACCCATGAATACATTCGGTCCCTGTTTTTGTAGGGAACATCATTTGCATACACAATCCATCACTTCCCCAGAAATATGTGGTTATGAGCCCGCAGCCGTGTTCAAATGCTAATGGTTTTTCACGATAGCACAGTGCTGACATCCGCACCCAGCCTCCTGTTGCACGAGCCTCTGTACTACGGATGATGTCATCTTTCCTGAGAGGAGGAGGAGGAAACACGGGTGACTCCAGCGCCTGCAGAAGCGGCGTCAAGTCACCCATCAAAGCGCACGTCCACACCGGAAACACTGCTGATGCGCTTAGAAATAAAACACTATCATGAGCTATTTCAACACACATCATAACCCAAAATGCACGTTTCTGTTACTGTTTTGTATTTATTCTTCTACAACGCAATAAGGCGGGAGTTTTAAGTGAATGTTTTAATATTTTTTTAAACTGTAAATATTTTTAATGTGGATTTTTGACTTTTGTTATTATAGATATGGTCCCATTCCCCACCATACTCGTGTGATTGTTGGTAGTGTGTTTGGTGGTTTCAAAAAGGCAGCTAGGGCGTGGTATGTCTGCCTCATCTGTGTCAGTCTGCCCCAGGACAACAGTGGTAGCTGACCACAACCAGTGTGTGCTTACTTATAATATAGGCTATTATTTATTAAGTTTTATGTATACTTTTTTAGTATTGTTTTTATTGCACTCTTTTTTTTATCGATTCTTTGGAGGATTTTTGATGATTTGAGGAAATGTTGCCACAGAAAACATTTAAAAAAATAAAAGTTATTGCATAGACTGAACTGTACACTAATGAAAACATCTTATTTTGAAAGGCTCAGGTGGAAGCAGAGCTTATTTATCCCAGCTTTGTGCGGCGCTGCTGTCAGTAGGAGTGTCCTGATCGCCTGCCCCGCTCCTCAGCAGCAGTGTGTCCGTAAAATTAGCAAATACTGCAGTAAGAAGTGACTGTGTATGTGTGTGTGTGTGTGTGTGCCTCGCAGAAGACGGACGGACTAGTGGAAATATCCCTCATAAACACGACTCGTCCGGCCAGCGACAGGTAAAACTTTGACTATTCTGCAAGTTCTCCGTCTAATTATAACCCACTTACTGTACTCCGCTGTAAGAACAAGGTGGTGGCTTGTCCTCAATCAGGATTTGGTCTTTTTCTAGCTTAGGTAATAGTTTAATCCGTGACGAAGCGCCTGTTATCATGAAGTATATCCGATGAGTTTTAGGGAGGCGTACAACTGTTGATAGCTTCAAAAAGTCAAGGCAAAACATCAGGTCCCGACTGTACAGTGTGTCCATCTGCAGACGCATATGAGCATTTCTGTGCATTGATAAAACATAGCATTTTCTGGTTTTGCAAGTGGGTATTTCCAACAACCACGCATCTTTAAAATCATATTGAATGTTTAGTTATCCAGAAGAGTGGGCATATATTCAAATGCATTCTAAATTTGCACTGTATTGGTAGAGCATAAATATGATATAGGGGTGTTGGGGGAAGATGCTTTGGCCATGTGATGTATGGTCTGGCAGACTGGGAATTCACTTTGAAATGAGTTCGAGTTTGAAATGATAGATAGTAATTTTCTAAAAATCGTGAAATATGCAGTAAACATGCAAAAATGAAACCACCTCATCTCTGTGAGTTTGTATGCTATAGGCATTTGTGTAGCCTATGTGTTGGTACCTTAAATGTAGGCTATATATGAGATATGCACTGTATTATAATTTTTGCAGGTCTAAAAAGATGGATGTAGACTGTATGGACAAATGAAACGAGAGGGTGGTGTTTATTCTCAGGCAGCCCTGGCTGACAGTGGGCTCATGACCTGAGTCATTAAACAAACGTGAATCACGGCCACCTCATGTCTGAAAGCCAAGCAGTGCATACTTAGTTTCGAGGCTGCTGTCTTCTTTCAGAAACTTTATTGGTTCTATTTTCCTTAGTGCACGTGAATATAGGAGATCACTTTTTGGCATAGTAGTGGTTAAATATGTGATTATTTTAAGGAGCCCATACGTGTAGACATATGGACTATACTATTTTATTATATATCAACCAATTGATTTCAACACAGTTATGCATTAAGTTATCAAGAGGCACAATATAAAGAGAAACAGTCTGCTTTAAATATGTCTGCTTTTGTGTGGGAACATATTGGTTACAGTTACATGAGCATGCTGGATTTGACATGGCCTGGTACTTTACCGTGAGATCGTTTTTGACAAGTCCCACCATGATGTCTGTTGGTCCTGTCAGGGCTAGTCAGATTAGAGGGTTTCATGTCTGGGTTAAGGCAGAGTGGACAGCTTGTGTCGGCTTGTGTCCACACCTCCAGGATGTCTGGTTGCTAAGTCTTAGCCTTGGTCACTTTATGAACTTTGGCCCATTTTGTAAACAAACCTCAAGAAAAGTAACAAATTATTGCCTGCTAAATTTAAAATAGGGCTGTAAAGTATGTACTATTTAATAAACCATTTGAAACAATATTTGTGTTACGTTTGACAATGATGGTTCCACTAAATGTATAGTTAAGATAAACCTGGGTGCACACTAGGGCTAAACCAGGACTATCATAAAGTCTTAAAAAGGAATCCACCAAGGCCGAACCAGGGCTAAATCAAAACTCTCAAAACTAGATCAGGATTAAAAAATATTTTGATTTGATCAAAGCGTCTCTCCAACCCTTCATTTACGGTTCTGGTTATTTAACTGTTGGATGAAAGACCATGACATTATTGCAATACATTTACTTTGTTGTCATTCCAATATTACATTTGACAATACATACAAATAATTCTGCAGTCTAAAAAAAAAACACCTACGGTACTCCAAGAATATCTGTATTCAAATGTATTGAGGTGTCAAGGATGCTGCGGGACATGGAAAGCAGTGCCCCTGGAGTATGGTTAAAAGCTCATTCTTATTCTGCAGTGTTCTATTTGCACAGAGAGTCTTCCCTTTGTGTAAATATTTATCTGCCCACCTGACAAACTGTCAAAATGTTACCTTTATGGTGCAGAAAGCCTTTATAACCACAGCCAAGCGAGCTCCTTGACAACTCAACAAAAACATGGGAAGCACATCTCTACTGTTGTTGATATCAGATGATCCGCCTTTCCAGATGTTTTCACTTTACTTTTTAGAAGTTCAGGAAGGACCGAGTATCGAATACCGAATACCGAATACTGAGTACCGAGTAATGAGTACCGAGTAACGAATACCGAATACCGAGTACCGAATACCGAGTACCGAATACCTTCTGTTTACATTGTATGTTTACATTATAAAACCGCAACTATAATGCACTTTTACCACATTTAATAATAAATATTCAAATCTGTATACCAATAAAGCAAAAAAGATACTGTCATAATGCTGAACAATACTGTGATATAAAATGTTGGTCATACGTATCGCCCAGCCCTTTTAGACTCATTTCTCGCCTGCAGCCTCCCATTGTAAAACCATCATCTGAAGAACAACAGGTCCTTTATTGGCTGTGTGTTTGCCTATGTTAGCTATTGTTGTTGATATTAAACCGGTATGATGAGGATTTAAGGGCAGCTCTAGCTCCTTGGCCCGGGTCACGCTCTGTCCTCCTGTGCTAACTCCGCTCAGCTTGTTGCGTAACGGTTGGCCCCTAAGCCTCAAGAGACCTCTCAGGAGAAAGAAAAGAGGTGGTGTTGTTCATTAACCCAGGGCATTATTGAAATACTTTACTTGACTATTCATTGTAATGGGTGCCTGTGTTGTAACAGAATCCCTGATCAGATTTAACACATGTCCAACACACTTCAGGGGAATGATAGTGTTCTGGCTGTAATGAAGTTGAATGAAGGAGTTTCAAGCACCTTGTACTTTTACTAAATGACATATTACCTCTAGACATAAGGAAATCAGTTACATAATCAAACATTGTACTTTGCTGATATACCATACATTACTGAGCTGACACTTCCCGAGCACAAAAAAGCTAGTTTATGATTTTTCACAAGCAAGTGCTCTCTTTCTTGTTGCTCCCAAGCCTGGATAAAACTCTTGTTCTCTAACCCTCAGCCCTGCATTTGTTTGGAGAATTTGTAATATAAATTGTCTCTTGTGAATGAATGTGAGAATGAATGTCACCTAAAACTAAATGGCTATTGTTGAGGGTGCATTCCACCTAAGGCCCATAGTTGCTTGGTTAGGCTCTATACTACCTAGAAAGTGTGCAGTCCCATGTTGGTTGACCCTATTAACAGCCATATGATTGCTCCAGTCCGCTCCCCTAGTGTGTGTCTGCTACAGTTATCTGTTCAAATCCATCCATAAATATCTTATATTTTAAAGAATATATTTTAATGCTTTTTCAAGTAAATTCCTCATTGAAGTTATTTCTGTCAGTGAGCTTTAGTTGGTCCCAGTGAGTGTCCACATGAGTGAAATCTGTGGGATAGAGACATGTCTATTAGAACAAAAAGATTCAATTCAATTTGATTTTTTATAGCCTTATATCACAACAAATTTGCCTCTGAGGGCTTCACAAAAAGAGATGTATGTAAACAATACACAAGGTCATTGCATAGTCAATCAATAGACACACAAACAAAAGGACTGTCCCAGGATATCCTCTGTCCTTAGACCCTCCAAAAAAACATTTATGGGAAAAAGAGTAACCTTAAGGAGAATCACATGATAGAGGGAGTGGACAGGCTATAGATGTGTCCGGAACTGATGGATGAGGTCCTTATGCTACGAGAGTTCAGTGTTTGTGTATGGTTTAGGAGGACATCCAGATGAATGAGATACTGCAGGTTAAGGGGGGGGGGGGCGTTTAGATTATGAGGGGGTCACAGTAATGACAGACTAATGGAGCTGCATGAACTCTTTACTGATGTGTTGACACAGAGACTGACCTCACTTTTTACATGGAATAAATCCATCACACCTCTGCAACAATAGGTCAGCAGTGTGTCAGAAGAGGGTGGAAAAAAATTGGAAATTAGAAGTGCACAAAATGTAGCATTGTCATTATTATTATGTTAACATGCATAAAGGGTATTTAGTGTTAGACCAGTGTTAGTCTTATCTACTGAAAAGGTCCGGGCCAAAAGTTGCTCTCAATTGGAAGGTAAAATGCTTTCAGTGTTCAGCTTATCTTAAGCTTGTTTCATAGAGTGGAACAGATTTGACATACATAAGGTGTAGTAAAAAAAAAGTCAAGAAATGATCACAACTACGCTCCTGGCACCAGTGTAGTAAACTAATCAGATGAATATTCCTCTTTACATGTTTAAAAATTCAGTTCAATTCACAATAGTTACATAAGTATTTAAACATTATCATTAAATAAAGTCTTAATTGAACCTTTAACCATAAATTCTTGTGGTCTGGACAGTGACAGTGATCAAATCACATTGGCGTGACTCATAGCTCACACCTAAAGTAGATAATGAACATTAGGTGTGTTAGTGGCAGCCATCTCCATGTCCTCCTGTGTTGTTGCTGTCATTAGTATCCATTAGTGCCTGAACTGGGGCAATCAGGTATCACAAACGAGTATTGGGCCCAGCTTGTGACTACATAGGGCTTTTACATAGATAATTACAATGTTCCAATACCTCACAATGTCCCAATATGTTTCAAACACAACAGGTTCATTTTAGGGTATTTTATGAAACATATAATAGTGGGTACGATCGGGGATTGGGGGGGGGGGCTTCACGCTTTGTACCAGTCACTTAACACACACTATCTAGTCCTGTTGTCTAGTTTACAAGTAAACCATTTTCTGTCTCATAGTTGATGTCTCTAGACAGTACCAAGAGCGGGTACCAAAGCACACAGCCCCAGATGGAATAGGCTTATAGACAAAAGAAGTACCGTAGTAGAACCATTTAACCATAACCAGATTTTCCATAAGAGGGAAATGCAACCAAGATTTCAAAAACTAACACACACCCAACTCTTCCTGGAAGGCCCCAGGTTATGCCAAGCAATACTTATGGAAATTAAATCCCTTCACTCTTATATCATTGGACTATATGGGAGTATTCAGGCTGCAGTGACATTAATAGGCTCTTTATATACTATTGCAGTTCTGGATTCAAATGTCTTTAAAGAATATTTATACTAATGGAATTACTTATGGGTAAGAAAGAAGGAGGTCACACCTACGTGGTTCTATAGTGGTATTAGTTAACCATCTTCAAACTTTGAATGGCAGAGGTTGTAGTAATAGAGTGTTGGATTTTCAAGATTACTGTATAAAGATAAAGCTTTATAAATTCTAATTCAAGATATACCTTGGATGAAGATAAGACTTACATCAGGATTAGAGATCATTTTTACTACTTTTTTAAGGAAAGTTTTTTCTTCATTTAGTGCCACTAAATATGTTTTCTTGTATGCAGACATGTATTGCATCATGCACTGGTCTGCTCCCCTGTCCCTGTAAAGCCTTTGGTCACTGTTTGCCTGATCTCGACTAGTTGCTTCAAACCTGTGAAGAGATTAAAAGCAGGCAGTGGGGCAGATGAGGCCAGTTTGGCCTGCAGCATTCAAAGATGAATTTTCCTGATAAGTTGCTGCCCTGGTGAGGAAGATTGCTGTCATGACCGTCTGGCTGAAAGTGGATGAGGTGAGGAGCCAATTGAGAATATGCACAGCTGCTCAGAGGCACTGGGGTCAGGCTCATTAATCACATCCACACTGGTCACATGAAGAAGCCAAACCAGTCAAACATGCACCAATTGTTTGCTCTTTTTGTTGTGTTTCAAGCATAGGCATCCAAATGGGTTTATTTGTTCCAGACAGTTGTTAAATTCAAACATTGCATGGATGTTGGGCTGATTATGTCAAAGCGTGAAGCAGTGATGACCAGTCACCTCCAAATTTTGTAAAAGTTTTCATGCCCAGTTATAAGGGCTTTTTAATTTTCAACTCGGGCACATCATATCTTTGTGTTCATTGCTTTATTAATTTGGCATATCTATTTCATTATAACAGGTAATCCAGTCCGGCTCTGGTGCAGCAAAGTAAATGTTTGCTGCTCTTTTGTGTGTTTCAAGTAACCAAATACAAACATTTATTTGTTCTAGTTTGACGAACAGTTGTTAAATGCAAAACACAGCAATGCTTTAATTTTCATGACAAACACTGGGATGGTTTTACAGCATGGACCATATGCTCTCTATGCTGTTAGCCCTTTGTAAGCAATTACCTCAACCCCAGTACTTTATTTTGGTTTTTTTTTTATGATTTTTCATTTACTATAATAAAACTGGAACACAAAGCACCTGGAGGCCTCTGAAGTGTTGTTTCTTATGTGTATTTTCTGCTTCAGGACATTGTCGCCATCTGCCTCTTCCCAGAATACCTTGCTCTCATACATTGAGAGAAATGTAGAGATAGCACATTCTTTCAAGTCCCAGCTTGCGCCCTGTTCTCCTACCTACACTGTCTTAGGCTAGATTTGCCAAGCTATTACTATGATAAATTGCAATAACCTCTTTATTAAACGGCTTGTGACATTTTTCATATCGTACCACTTGACACAATAAATTAGTTTTTAACCTCTACTACTCTTTTTTTCCCATTTTCCGGCAGACATGGCCGCCATTCGGAAGAAACTTGTGATCGTGGGAGATGGAGCTTGTGGCAAAACATGTCTACTCATTGTGTTCAGTAAAGACCAGTTTCCAGAAGTCTACGTCCCCACGGTCTTTGAGAACTACATCGCTGATATCGAAGTTGATGGAAAGCAGGTGGGGAGCTAAACTTTCATAATTAAGTTAGGCCTAAATGACAATGTAGTTTGGACAGTGTAAATACGTCGTGGTATAGTGAAAATGCATATGCTCCATTTATATTCTTACCTACTCTTCCCTAACTGGAATCCATTGCATTTTGAATTCAAAATTGTTGCATAGGGTTTTAAAAAAATATTTCTTGAAGTAAAGTTTACAGTATAGCAGTTAATAGTTAAAGACCCACTGGCCATGATCATATTCAGGTCCATAACATCTGTTAACTTCAAAGACTTGACGTGTGAAATAGAAGACTCCTTCCTTAACTCAACAGCCTTTGTTCTCTTGTGCTGACCACCGCTCTTGGATCACCACTTGGCAAAACAGGAAATGACTCTACTTTCCAGTTTCCTGTTCAGACAGGGAACAGGGAAGTCTCTTGGCCCCTCCCTTTCAGTGCTCTCACTCCGAGAACTGATAAACATGTCTCATTTCCTGACCAGTGCTTGATGGTAGGAAGGTAATGTTAGCTTCAGTCTTGATGTTAAGGTACGTACATGGCTGTATGCAGCGTTGAGGTCACAGAGGTCCAAACCTTAATTTTTTATTTCTACTAGTCACAAAAAGTTAGGAATCATTGACTCTTGGGTAAAATTACAAAATGCTCCTAAAATGCACTATAAATTACTATAATAAGGTTCTACTTAAACCCTGCTATCGTGATATACTGTAATGTCACTGACAAACAGTAAATACCTACATATGTAATCTAAGGGCCACTTTAAAAATGTGACTTTGGACAACATTTAAAAGTTTAAAAAGCAACACGCTAGGTCTAAACTAAATCTAAATCCAGGGTCAAACCAGGTCTAAATCAAGTCTACACAAGGGCTAAATCGTGTCCAAATCAGGGCTATATCAAGTCAAATCAATGAAAACACTGAATCTTAGCCAGGACTAAACTGGATCTAAACAGATACATAATGAACTTGATGGTTAATATCGAAATCGCCTGAAGTTTTCTTTGATTGAAGATTTCCCCAGTGGAATACACCAACTAAATTTGTGTTCCTGATTTGCCTGTGGTTGCCCCTGTGGCTGATAAACTATTTTTCTGTCTTTAGTGAATTGGACATACTCTAAAAATAGCTGTTTTTTCCCCTCATTTCCTCCCCAAAGACTGCAGCATATGCCGAGACCAGGGGGAACATTAGCACTGTAGATGCTCAGCAGTGTGTGGCCACCTCCAATCTTCAGCCTCTGCAAACTTCTATTTTGGGATTTTTGACTGATGGCTGAGCTCCGTGGGCTTAACAGCAGCATATATTGTCATACATTTGTAAAGTAGGGTTGCTATTATCAACATGTAGCCCATCTGTTAATGTAGTATCTGGTTTGGCGCTCTCTAATCTCCCACTCCCTAATTGAATTAATGGGTGGTGTGATGGGATGAGGCTAGTCCCGCGGTTCATTTCCACCACACTGACAACATAACAGGCTTATGAGGCTGATTAGGTCAACACTGCAAACCACATCCAGTCACATCAAAGAGAGTATCCAGTAGTCAATATGCTTTACAATAGTCTTCAGGGAAATATTGTTACATTATTGTGGTAAAGCTTTAAATGCTTTTATTCTCCAGACAGAAAAGCAAATGTTAAAAATAAATACAGAACATGCATATAAGTGGTAACAGTGTATTAAAACTCTTACTTAGTTATTACTTAATCAGTTTTACTAATGTTGTTATCATAATAATTCGGCCACATCAACTAGTTATTGAAGAGGCAGGACTGTACTAAGACAACTAAACTTGTAAATGGTTGCCATGCAACTAAATGGCAAGTGTCCAGGATGAGCCTGACCTAAGACCCATATTAGACTCAAGTGAACTGTGGAAACATTCTTTCCAAGGGAAGAAAGCTGTGTGTAGAATTTTTATTTGTCCTTTTTCTTCCAGGTGGAGCTGGCGTTGTGGGATACTGCAGGGCAAGAAGATTACGACAGGCTGAGACCTCTGTCCTACCCCGACACTGATGTCATCCTAATGTGTTTCTCCATTGACAGCCCAGACAGTTTAGGTAAAGAACTTTTACTAATATAATTAAAAATGTAATACTTTTTTGGAAGTAACTTCATGACAAATGGGGTAGTGTATTTATTATATTTATTTGCATAGAATTAAAGTTAATATGAGTCTCAGTTCAAAGTAGTTTGTTACATGCCATAATAGCCTTGATGGGGAGTACAATTAATGTGGCAAAAGAACATCCCTGCCTGGAGCAGTCTGCAGAGTAATCCATCACCTCAAGTGCTCCGTGACCGCACTGTTCCTGTTTTAGAGACTCCACTCACATAAGATTTTAACTCTCCTCTTGTCTCTCCGGGGACAGAAAATATTCCTGAGAAGTGGACACCAGAGGTGAAACATTTTTGTCCCAATGTTCCCATCATCCTGGTGGGCAACAAGAAGGACCTGCGGAATGACGAGCACACACGGAGGGAGCTGGCCAAGATGAAGCAGGTACGGAGCCTCTGAGGGTCATCAATATATCCAGAGAAATGTTTAAAACAAATATTATCATTTCAGTTGTGGGAAGCTAACGCAAGGCAATCATTTTTAGTATAAATGACAATGTAATAATCTGTCAATCAAACTGTCAGTATGGTGTATAGTGAATACAATCTTTTTCATACTAGTGCAAATGTTCAAATCTATGTATAATCCTTCCAAATAAAATAATGCAGTTCCCTTAAACAGTGCTATAACAAAAATCTGCGTGCAATTGAAATGAGGGGGTTGTGCTTCTCTAACTTTAACTTGAAGAAAAATCCATCTTCATATATTCTAACTCTCTATTCTTTCTTTTGGTGTAAGTTCGCGAGCATTGTCAGACAAAAAGTGCCAGTGGTTTGAAAAGGCTGTTACTGTCCACTGACCACAACAGCTCCACTGTGTGAGAGAAAAGGACAGTGAGCAACTGTGGCCCATTCTGTCTCAGGCCCAGCTCTTCCCAATAATAGGAACACGTTGACAAAGCTCTTTCACACAACACGGTCAGCTCTTTCTATTAGTTACAACTGCTTGACAAAGAGTCGCACAAAGTCATCAGTTTAACACACACTTTACGTGGCCATACAAACATTGCTGGAGTTGTATACTTTGCCACCATATCCTGAGAGATTAGTAACATGTTTGTGAAGGTAAAATAAAGTCCCTCCCCTAATCTCTACAGGAACCTGTGAAGCCAGAGGAAGGCAGAGAGATGGCCACCCGGATTGGTGCATGGAACTGCTTGGAGTGCTCTGCTAAAACCAAGGAAGGGGTGAGGGAAGTCTTTGAGATGGCCACTAGAGCAGCCCTTCAGGTTCGCAAGCGCAAGAAGAGGAAGGGTTGTGTAGTACTGTGAACAGCCTCTGCCATTCCATACATGAATCCATAATGTCAACTTTCCCATAGGAGAAACACAAGAAAAGGACCTTTTTACCAAATGACATCTTTGCTCTGTATCAGGAAATTGACTTTGTCTACAAATGTGCTTAGCTTAAAGTTGATTTACATTTTTCTAAAATCTTTGCTATTAGATTGTCCTATGCATTTTTGTTATATTTGTTGTGTAATAAGGCAATGATATGTGCACATATTGTATGCAAGCTTTGGCAAGTGGTCATGCTAGCTTTCACAATCTCACGAGTTTTGTCCAAATAGTTCTTTGAATGATGCTTCTGTTTATTGTGGTAGCATATGTGAGAAAAACAGTCTTCAGGTGCCTTTTTAAGTTTGTACACCATTGTGTATTTTCATAACTGCCAGTGAGCTAACCTACATGGTACTGTAGCTCCTTAGCTAAGGCTTGTGAAGTCTTGTGAGTCACTTGTTTCATCTTTGTTCATCCAGCATCAGTGTTTCCTTGACATTTGCCATGTTTAGTCTTCTCCTGAACTAGTTCCTTAGAGTCTAATCTTATCTCATCAGGCCCAAATCTGCTCCATAAACTTATCTGTGCAGTGGACCCAGATGGATTGCGAAGACCCGTCAAGTTGAGGCACATGCTAGTACGACTCAACTATGCACAATGGCTGGAACAGGGAGATGGCAGGGGAGAGAGAGGCCTGGTGAAATGTCCCTTGTTTGTTTATTGTGAGTGAGCGAGTTCAGCTCCTCTCTGCCACAATGAGTTGGAGCTAGTTGGCCACACCCATGTTTGGAATCTGTTTTGGACGGGTATGGTCAGTCATGAAGTCGTTAGCCATCGATGCATGTGGACATTTCTTGGCCGGTTACATTCTTAAGATGTTTGGGAGATGTTAAATGCTATTTGTTTTTCCCAGTGCCTTCTCTGTCCTGTTGTGCCTTGGTGGACAGACCGGGTACTTCATACTGACAGGGTTAGGAATGACATGCCAATTTCATAATGCATGTTTTTTTGGTTTAATATTCAACTTAAATGCTTTGGCCTATCAGTCAGTAGTCAGTTGTCAGGTGCATTCTATAATCAAATAATCTATCCTCCGTCTTACCTCAACAATTTTAATGGTCAATATGTGTCTCCTAGTTGATTTGCAATTTTAATATATTTTTAGTACAAACTCATTAATTTTTCCAGCTTGGTTATTGACTTTCTACAGGCTATACTGGTCGCATGTTCAGGACAGTTGATAATAAAATATTGTATTGCATGTAGTTTGGTTGTACCTCATTAACCCAATAAATGTAGTACTTTTGCAATTAATTTTAATGCATTTACTGAAAGGGCATAGGTGTCAATTGGCGTAAGAGCAACAATGTTTTTTACAGCTTACTTTAACCACTACGTTTTTAGACTGCTTTGGACTAGTGTGTATGTAACAGAAAGAGTTTTGCCAGTTATACAGACATTAGGTTGTGCTATTTTCTAGTCAGCGCACATCTGACATTGGGAAATTCTTAGAAATTAGAACGGTCAGGAGACACGGTTGAATAGGCCATTGTGAAGGAACATTCTTGTGGAGCTGCAGAACATATTTGTGAAACATGTCCTCAGAAACATATAGAGAGCATGTATGTTTACTCCTGTTATGTGGACATTATGCGCCACTAAAACTTGACGCTGACATTGAGGCATACCCAGAGCTCACACACACACATCCAAAACACTACATTTAAAATGAGATCATCATCTCAGTGTTGTACAACTGTATTACCCAGAAGTATTACCGTACTAGAAATATAAGAATCCAGATTTATATAAAGGCGTATTGTAAGAAAAAAAAAAAAGCTTTGTAAACTGAAAATGTTGTAGTGAATGTTTGACCTGACATGGACATTGTTAATAAACTATTTTTGAGACAAGTGACACATTTTCTGGTTGAGTGTGTCAATAGGATTTTTCTAAACCTTTTTATTAGCAAAGGAGAAATTGAAAAGGAAGACAATGTGCAACTGTGCAAGAAAGATATACTAAAGTCATGATGCTGCTCATTTTTATAATGCCAGAAATAAATGAAGAGAAAATATATATTTTTGCACCATTGTTGTGATAAGATTAAATACTGCACCTATTAATAAAAAGGTCTTTCTTTCATAATCGGATAACACAATTTTATATATTGATAGAATAAATTTTATAAAATAATTTCTAGATACAAGTATTAATTCTTGACTTTCAAGAATATATAGGACTATTGCTCATTTTTCCATTCTGGATCAACAAACCGCTGAAGGGCACTCTCCTCTCCGATAGCACCTACAACAAGAAGAGACACGGATTACCAAACCAAACCAAAGATTCAACACATTCAGAGATGATCTGACCACTGGCATCATTAAGGCATTTTCACCTACACCAGCTGCTCACTGGTTATTTCCAAATCATTCTCTGTAAACCCTAAGCACGGTTGTACTGAATGTGAAAATCCCTGATAATAAATAATATCTGAACTAATAGAAACAGTCCATATGGCACCAAACAGCTGTGCCATGTTCAAAGTCACCTAACCTTCGTCATTCTGATGATGGGTTGAACTTCACCAAGTTTGTCTTGAACATATGTGCATGGCTTCATTTGATGGAATGTTAAAGTAATTGAACACACAAGCAGATCTTCCTTTTAAAGTAGCCGGTGAGTGTGAATTTGGTTTCATCAAGCAAACTGCTGAGTATGTGGTACGTACTGTCGGCCCCAGCACAGATTTTCAAGCTCGCCAGTCGTGACACAAGATCATCCTCTCCTTCTGCATCTTTGAAGTCAAAGCCAGTGTATCCCTTCTCATTCACGCAGTGGCTTATGAACCTGTCCAAGAAATAAATAATAAATACATATTGAATGCCATTATTAATTGTATTTGTAGTGGTGGTGATGTGCCTTACTTTTGCCAGGTGGGGTCCTTGTTTAATATGACAGGGTTTCCCACAACAATCAGCAAGGACCGTGCTCTGGTCACAGCCACATTAAATCTCTGTAGTACAAAACAAAAGTTAACATAAATGATTACGACCACACAAGCGTCCATACTATTCCTTGTTGTGCATACTTTTTCGTTAGACAAGAAACCGATGTTAAAATCTTTGTCCATCTTGACGTAGTTGACACTGCTGCGAACAGTAGAAACCATGATGATCTTCCTCTCCTGTCCCTGAAACTCTTCCACGGAGCCCACCTGAAAAATAAATTATATGATTTTTTAAAAAGTGGACATCAGCAAAACCCAACAACATTCAGGCCTGGGTTAATTTTGGATGCAGGTATTGTAGTTTGCTAACCTTAATTTCATTGAGATCATTCCACCGTCTCAAGGCTTCAACAGATTTCAAGGCTTTTAAGATTTTTTCAACCTGTTACAAACATACTTGTCAGATTATTTCACAAACCATTATATTTCCAATGTGCTCCAGTCAGTCATACCTGTTTCCTGTAAGGAGCAATAATCCCGATGTCTTTTGAGTAGAGCTTTGGCAGACCCTTCTTTCCTTGCGTTTCGAGGAGCTTGACGAGGTAGTCCATCAAAACTTCAATCTCTGACACATTGAAAAAAGATGGACTGTTGGCCTCTCTCTGGTCTTTCCCCAACACACCGTGGAAGATTATTGGGAAACCCTGTAGTAGCATTAATAAATGATAAGAAATCCATAACCACTTTTTGACTTGCAATATATGTGTGCTATAGAAGTACTGTAGACAGGTTTGCTGTTATATAGCTGGAGCGGTAAAGTTGGTGTTTTTCCACAATAATTCCTTAATATCAATGATAATTAATTGAAACTACTCCTACTCTTACTTTTTTTGGCAGGTACTCCCAGTTGCAGTAAGTATCACGCTCCAGTTGATCTGCGAACACTTGAAGTTCATTTTCATAAAACAGCTCATTTGGGACTTTCAGAATAGCAGCATGAGACCTGAATGAAGGGGGTAAACAAACACAAAATTTAAAAAAAAGAGTCACAAAATGTAGACCGTTTTCTGAAATCTGAAATTCCACACCATGGTTAGCACTTAGAACTTCTAGATTATACCGTTCTCTTTATTTGGTTCGCACACTTGCTTTCACACCAGCATTTTAAAATCCGGACTATCACACTGTCCTTAAAGTGCTCACTGTTGGCGTTTCATGTGGAGAAATGCTTTGATGTTAGCGGGGGATTTTAAAGCGAGATGGTAGTAATAATCTAAAGTTAATACAGAAACTATAAAGCATTGTTTAGGAGCTTATTTCGCTATATTATCACGTATTGGGAAACTGTCGGCTACACAGGAGCTGCTGCTGTAGCGGAGGATAAAGCATCATAACCACACCTGAGACTCTGGTCCAGACCAAACAGTGCAGGTGTGAATATGCCCTTAAGACACCTACCTGTAGTTTCGGAGCAGTTTGGTTACAAAGCGGGTATCAAAGTGGCCTGAGTCAGTTGTTTTTTGGTATAAATCATTTTGAGTCATGAGTCTTTCAAGCAGAGAAAGGCCTGAAAACAAAATCCACTAAATATTAATGGGCTAAAAGATTTGCCCTTCAAATAATATACAAGTGTAATTTTACCAAGTCCGTACTGCAAAGCCAGGGGTGAGCGAAGGATTGGTCCGAGTTGCTTGGGGTCACCTGCGAGCACCAGCTGACCATCCTCTGGGCTGAGGAGACCTTTAAAGCAAGTAATGTATAATTTTATTCACCTATTGTATTGTCTGCAGTACACATAGAGGGCCTCAGATCTTATCTTCTACCTGCAATTGCAATGACACACTCGGGCTCCACGGCTTGACCGCCTTCATCCACAAACACATAGTTGAAATGCCCAACAGGGACTCCCACAGACACTAGTCTTCAAGTACAAAAGTGAATTAAAAATGTGTGAACTTCAGAAAGCCAAATCTTGCCAAAATAAACCCCAACAGTTTCTACCTGCCAGCGGTGACCAGAGTTGTTACAGTGATTGTGTAATTCATGAGAGTCTCTTTCTGGGGAAACACAAAGCCATCTTGACTCTCGTCCCAGTTGCAATGTTTCTGTAAGGTACAAAAAAAATGGTACAATAAAAACAAAATGAGAATATCAATTTAAATCAGAAGCACCCAGAGAACACAGACAGGAATAGGAAAGATTAATCAGTGCATACACCTTGACACAAATCAAGGAATCTCTAGTTAATGAGATATGGAGCCAAAGAAAACTACAGCAAAATGGTAAAAAAATCCATCAAGAGTACCCATCTATTCCCTTACTGACCCCTTGAGGTTGGAGTTAGGATTTTCACTGGTACAGAATTCACAGCAAGACACTTGTTTTTGAAACTTTTATAAAAATCTGTTATGTGTGATGACTTTTTTAAAACAAACTCCTCCTTGCACAGAGATAATTACGTTAAGGTAAATAACCTAAAAGGTGTAGTCACTAACTTTTCTTTTAACTGTATTAATGCTTTATCTGATCATGTTTTCTGATGTAAAGTACGTAATCTGTCACATACAACCTATTTACGTTATACAGGGTCAGATAGTCAATTGTAAACACTTTGTTCTGTAACATTCACAACATATAACCAAGATTAATGTGTGTAATTTCTTATGTTGAGGTGCCAGCTGTGTCTCTTACCAGAAGGTTCTTGGGAACAGACTTGGGGTCCCTGCTGCTGGCGTAAATGCGGTAAATCTGATAAGGATCCATGTGCACCATCAGTCTCTCACAGAGCAGGTCACAAGCACTGTTGGAGGGTGCACAGGCCAGAATATGGGCTGAAGGGTGTGCTCGGCTCACCTAATAACACGAAACGGCACTTAAAATTATTGAGAACCTCATTCACAAGGTTGTACTGGTCTTCCTCTGGTGGATCCAGCTATCAAGGTTTTTCCTGACCGTGATGGAGATTCTAAGGACAGGGGATGTCCTGGGACAGTCCTTTTGTTTGTGTGTTTATTGATTTTCTTTTAACTTTGTTTATTGTTTGCAATTACCTTGTTTATTGTTTACATACATCTCTTTTTGTGAAGCCCTCTGAGGCAACTTTGTTATGATATAGGGCTATACAAATAAAATTGAATTCCTGTCTATGCCCCAGTGATGAACATTGTATTGCTTATTGGCTGCTTTATCATGCATGACAAAAACAAAGGAGGTCATTACTAAATTTGTTGGAGCCAATTATGAGTTGAATTGATATCATAAGTCATAGTCTGCTTTAAACACCAGCCAGACACACAAATATCTCACATATGAAAATTAATATATGAATTATAGCTCACCATATGTCGTTTTTATGGCCAAGCTGTGAAATAATTACCCTTTGATCCGTAATTACCTGATTCATAGCCTCAACCAGAGTAATGGTCTTTCCAGTTCCAGGAGGCCCAAACACAAGATGTGGAGCCGGCTTAGACGAGCCAGCCACAATGCGCTGGACAGCAGCATACTGCTCTGGGTTGTTTTCCAGCTGACGATTAAACATTCTGTAGAAATACATATTACAGAGCAGAATTATTAATATAATACGTCCCAGAACTACACAAATGAGTCAAACTGAAAGGTTGGATATTTTCTTACAGGTGAATTATTGATAAAGGGCATTAAACTATAAAGACTGGAAAGTAATGGGGACACAAAAGGGTTGTTAGTTAGTTTTTGTTAGAAGTCTGTGATGAGTAAAGAAAAACATTTGTGAGTATCTGAAGCAGCATCTCGATCCAAGAAATATTTTAAGGATTGTGTACAATTGTATGGCCAACCATACTACAACCACAAAGGGTCAGTAAAGGTACAATTTATTAATTTTAGTTTCAAGTTCCCATTCAGAAATAAATCATACAGCATCATCATGTGATATTAGTGATCTGACCTGAGCTTAGGCATAGGGAGAGTGTTATTCGTTGCACTTGTTGGGAAGAGCACATCTCCAAGTTTGTGCTTGACAGCCAGCTCCACGGCTCGATGCTGCATCTTTAAGGGCAACCGGTTGATAGTAAACTCCACATCAAACTTCATATTGTTAAAAAACGTCTGCAACAACCTAAATCAGAACATTCTCAGCATTTGAAAACTGGCTTAAAGATATTGTGGTGTTTAACTTCTCTTACCTTGTTGAAAAGCCAAGTTTGACTTGATCAAGCTCTACTCTGTGGACAAATCCAGTGTACACAGTGACAGGCTGGACTTGGTCTTCAGATTTGGACACCCTCAGACAATCCCCTCGCAGCACAGATGGTCTGTTCTCAGCAACACCTGGCACCTGATGAGAATAGTTTTACTTTCTTTTCGGCACAGTATCCATTTCAATAGAACTAGTAAAGTGCATTAACACATTCATAGTGTTTTCTTACTTTGAGAACCAGTAATCTCTTATTACTTTGGTCCTGGGTCATCGGTTGATTCCGTAGGTCATACTTCCTGATATCCACCTCCATCTGAATCTCCTCCAGATGAAGCAATAGATGGAGGCGATGATCATAGTTCTTCATTTTTAAGGGGCAGCTCAAAATACTCCTGAACACACAACACAAATAATAATCTATCAATGGCTTTACGAGACACCAACAAGTATTCTGATTCAAGATATTACTTGACAGATGGAAGTTTCTGTCTGGCAGTTTGAGAGAGGTATTCGGAGTCCTCCAGCCTTTGTTTAGCCAACTCCTTCAGGTAAAAGGGGTACTTGTAGTCTCCTAATTGGACTGTTACAGCAGTTTGGGTAACAGTACTGCCAAAAGAAAAAAGAAAACACAACAGTTTGAAGCCAGTAACACCAGTAGCCTCTACATTAAGAGAACGTCAGGAGAATACACTTTCTGTCAACTAATGTGTGAAACTATGTAGGCTGTAGGAAGAAGCAAGGTCTGCCTCCCTTACAATATTCCTTACAACGTACTAAATTTACCACTAGATAGTAGATACTAGAAAGATACCACTTTGGAGAAACACTGATTCTCACACTACCCATGACTATGTCTACGTCTAGGGGGGGGGAGCACACTTACTTTCCTGGCCGAACCCCATCCACAATGACAGTGTCGACAGGTCTGTATGTAACCACTTGAAATGGTTTGTAAGGAGCCACTGGGCCCAGCTCCGCAGCCAAGGGGCTCCTGGCTGCGGCTTCAATTTCACGCACGATACAGAAAGGCACGGATCCAGGCGATTCTGGACAAAACTCAAAGTACATGGTGGCAGGAAAATATCCATAGTGGCTGAGTCTATAGAGCACATTGACTTCATAGCTTTCTCCTGTAAAGAACAGGGTAAACAAAGGTAGTAAAAGTACAAAGTATGTGCATGTCTATAAATTGAGGTTTTTGTTGTCTCACCCGGGCAGAGGAAGAGTGGATTAGCCCTGGTCACCCTTCTCTCATCCTCCAAAGTGAAACAGCGTATACGGTGCAAGGCAGTGTAGTAGGTGAAGTTAATGGAGTCAGTGCCTTTGTTGAGGATGTAGAACTTAACAGTGAACAACTCCCTCAGATGTTCAACTGTGAATTGGATTTTTCCGTCAGTTGGTGCTAGGTTCGATGTCATCTCAATGCCTCCCTTGTCGGCTGTCAACCCCTTTCTGCGTAGAGAAAGCATAATGTTAAAGGATTTAACCCTATGATACCTGATTATAAAGCCACTGTTTGTTAGCCATCGGTCTATTGTACATTTTCAATTCACAGTTGCTATGGTTCCTCATGTGTCTCAATTCAAAGGATGCAGCCGAGTGGTTGCTTACCGACTGCAGAATTCAGCCTTTAACTAGCGTCCTTAATCATGTTGAAACAGCTTAATAAAAAGATTGTGATGCCGGCTATTATTCATGGTTTGTTTTTCCAGACAAAACTGATCACACTTTTAACATTATTTACCAAAAAAGCTGGATTATACAATTACTAATGATGGTGCAATTATCCCCCACATTTTACCTGTTTGACTTTAACTTCTGTATGATTTCTGTCACTATTTTCTTCTTTGGAGTCAGTACAGGTGCAACTGGAGTAGACCCCACTGATGCAGGTGAGGGTGTCTCTGGTGTGACCTGGGGGCCAGAGGCAGGACTTTGGGGTTGTGGAACCCGGGGCATTCTCCATTGGTCACAGTAAACTCGCACCTACCACAAAATAATTATTGTTTTAATTTATTATACATTAGCAAACAATTCTTCAACAGACCGCATTCTCTAACCTGAGGTCTTGCATTGATATAGATTTTCCCCTGCTTTATGTTAGCTTTGTTGAATTTAAGGAGGGCATAGACAACCTTAGAAAAAGTGGCATCTTTTATTCCTTCTCTGTGGGAACGAGAAGGCAAAACGTCTTTATTCAGACAGTGTACACATCAAACTTACCAGAGCAGCACACACTTGTTTTGAACCATACCTGCCCTTAAACTCTGCGTTGTAAATCTCGCGAAGTTCATTTTTACTGGTAATAGATACCCTTTCCCCCAGATACTCAATGAAGTCCAGTCCACATTCAAGGGACTCTAGCAAAACCGACGGCATGTCAGTATATTTACAAGCTACGGGACACTGCTTTTTCCGCGAATATTCACTCAATACGGAAGTTAAACAGCGGGGAACTCGGTCTGATTTCCTGTAGCGTAAGCGCACACAGCGAACACAGATTATCCATTCTGCGTGCGGCTCTACGATTATTTAATGTTTTTGACAGCTTAACGCCAGCGACAGTATACGTTGTTTAACAAAAATGCAATTAAATTATACCAAAAATAATGCACACTACACGACACTACCGGAGTTTAGCACCTCACATGCTAAGAAAGGCTACTCGATTGGCTAATGTTAGGGAGCGTCTGCATTGTGAGTACCAGTACTAAGTGATAACTATCAAAATACATGGTCAGACAACTTAAACAAAATCTGGCTATAGATACACTTTCACAATGCATTATGTAAACGATGTGTATGAAGTACATTCTGGGGTTAAGGGTGACTCCTGAAGCCGATTCTACGTTTTAACGACCGCACTGTTTTTGTTGACAGTCCGTGACCTGATTACAGCATTTCTACATAGAGCAATGTTCACAAAAATGAGGTATAAAAATAAATAAATCAACCAACCACCATCAAATACACCCCCCATGTAATTTTATCATGGCAAATTATTAAATCACTATGTAGACCCAAAGAAATTGACAAAATGTATTTGTTGCATCAATTTTATTCATGAATAATTACAGTTTGTATAAAAAAATAGAGCAACAAGAGGCTGGTGGGGTACCACTACTATTAATTCCAGGGGCCCATAGCTGGGTTATCACAATAAAAGTCATAAAAACTGCCCAAATTTAGAAACAGGCTATTAAACAAGAAAGACATTAATTTATTATGGCATTTCCTCTGATCCATATTCAAAGAGAACTCATAAATACATATGGCATATTTGACAAAATTAGAGAAAAAACTGCATATAGTAATATGAATAAGATTGTTTGAGATTATTATTTGCTACATAAAATCCAAATGGTTAACCTTTGTCCTGAAGCACTGAGTAGATAGTATGAGTAGATAAGGTAAATTTGAATTAATAGGAATGGCCCATGTTCACAGTGTCAATAAATGGATTGTTACAGGTCTGCAAATTAGCAACTATTAATGGTATTTCAAATAAAGCATCCACACTTGATCTCATTTTATGTTTCTTGTGGAAAATAAAACCAAAGCAGGACAGTTGTACATTATACCACATCACACATCATCACACATATTTCAGCTCTTCCCAATTAGTTTATCCTCTAAGCATTTTGCATCTCTTTGCCAATCTTGTAACTAAGGATCTTATTCCAGTCAATCTTGGTGCGGGTCACTGGAAGCTGTCTGCGTAAAGCTTTGAACGTGGTGTCTGACATAGTCTGATAGTTCTCACTGATGGCAATCTGAAATATACATATATATAAGAAGAAAATTATTACATTTGGCCACAACAAAGAGGGTATCTTCTACACCTGCCTAACCCAGATACCTGGTATTCATTTTCTGCCTCCTCAACAATTTTCACAAAGTCCTTTGCAGTTTGAGTCTCATTCTGCCAAAACAAACCACGAACATGACATGATTAATACAATAAAAAGAAATGCAGTAAACAATCAATAAAATACAGCACTTACAGAAATTCTTAGTTGTTTCTGGACATCCTTATGACTGACTAGCTGCACATTCCCATCTTCATAGTAATGTACCTGGCACATACAGATGATAATTCCTTCACAATCAAAGAGTCAACTTACAGACATTTTTACAAACCAAAACTACAGTATAAAACTGTAGTTTATTAGTTTAAAATATACCTGAAGTTTTACAACCCCCGTGACCTCTGCTACAGGCTGTGAGACACTGAATCTCCATTCAGATCGACAGCGCCCATTCCTGACCACAGGAAAAAGGATTAAACATTAAATCAATTGTAATTGTAAATTTAAGTTGTGGGTTCACCTTTTTCTTACAACAACTTACCAGAAGTTTTTAGGTTCAAATTGATGGCCCTCAATGCAGGCAATAATGGTCTGCTGCCCATCAATTGTTTTCCCATAAACCTAAGCCAAATTTAGGATCAGTGACACATTGTTAGAATTTACATTATGTTTTTGTAACAACTGTGCAGCTATGTGGACTTACTGTGCAGATTCCACTGGGGTAGTGCTCCTTGACATAAGCCTTCAGAGCAGAATCACAAGCATCTCTCCATGACCTGAGAGCTGCCTCTCCGTCATGGGGCTGGGGGTCACTGGCCTCCTTCCTCAGGTGGTCAAATTTGAAGGACATCTTGTTATGAGGGTCAAAGAAGCGGCCATTTCCGAGATCCCCGTGTTCAGTTATGAGAACCTGAACAAGATGTAACAATGTTACCGCCATAAAAAAGTGTTTTTATGAATGCTTTACAAAGCATGTTTCTAAGTTGATGTTTTGAGAAAGTACGCACCTCATTTTCACACCCATCAATTCTGGCCCTGGTAAACTGATCCATGTTGTACTGGGCAAAGGCACTATAAAAAATGTTAGCATATGAAATAAAAACAGCACATTTTAATAAAAAGCATAAAAAGCACTTATTCTTACTGAGATGTGCCTTCTCTAAGGAGACTGTCATTGTTGAGGAGGAGTCGGACATCTAGACAAACATGGAGGATGAATTAGTGATACAGTATGTTTATTTGGTCACAGAACTTAACGTTGAAACAGTTTTACAAGAATAACCAGCAGAGGGAGTTTATGAAGTAATGAAGGAAGTAAAATCATGACAAAGCCTTTTCAACACAGAGCCCTACAGAATATACAATCATAGAGAAAAATGGGAAAACTAAGTTGAAGGCTTACCATTAAAGACTTCGTTAAACTCTCCTGGAGGTGCATGGATCACAAAATTAGCTGCAATCCGCACCTGAAAAGATGAAATGGGGGAGTTATATGATGTTTATATATTACAAAATATGGAGCTCAGTGAAGCAGTGTGTTCAACTATCTTGACTTGGCAAATTCTATTTTGACCACTCCCTAAATGGATGGGAGGGTAAGTCACCCAGGGTCTTTTTTTAGTCTCCAATATGCATGTATAAGTATTTAGTGTCAGAACAACTCAACAGTGCACATTATAAAATGTATCTAAATCAACTCATGAGACTCAAGCATCATAAACTAAAAGAAACATTATGACTGTAGGCTATACTTTCTGTACATTCTGCTTAAAATCTCTGGCAGATTATAGGGATGCTTTCTAAGTGATGCCATCTGTCAGGCAGACAGGGGTTTTTGGCCTGAAGGCTGAATCTGACAGTGACCTACAAATGGATTGTCCAATTGAAAGTGTACCCTCATCATTACAATAGATTACCTACTTGAAACGTACAGTCCTGAAAACACAGACATTCCCAGGCAGAGGTGTCTGATCATTTACTGATATAATGTATTTAGATTTAAGAGGAATTCAAAACAGTTAAACAGTGAGCTAAAAATCACGGTTTTATTTGCAAATGTCTGAGCTCGCAACACTATAGAATACAGACAGGAATGCAAAGCAGTATCTTGGACATGTAGAAACATGATGCGGAACTGAGGCATTCAGGTCAAGCCATATAAGAGTGTCTGACAAAAAGTTTGAGACACTGAAGCAAAACACTAACTGGGTTTATATAACGGACTCAAAGAAAATACAAACCTCATAAAAAGGGTGTGGATGTGGTTTATCGATATTATGTTGGTATCGTTACTGTAATGCAGGAAGTGCCTCAACTTCCTATGCCTTGGCATTAACACAGCGTTAAAGTTTCAAACCTAGCGTTACCCTGTATATGCATCATTGTCAGGAAGATATGCCCAAACATTATAGTATGGCTGAATTTCTGTGAATTTCAGCAGAAGGGCGACATGCCTGGACATAGCAGACTGGGTTAGCTAGCTCTACGTGTAGACGGTGCCTTTTGCTCAATATTGAAAGAGTTACACTGGCTTGCAAAAGTTCAGTGTAAATTGTAAAGCTGCTTCCTTTACTATGACATAAATAAAGTTTTTTTTACCTTTTCCTCGTCAGAGAGTTCTTCAAAATCTGCCATCTGCGCTCAATGAAGTGTTAACAAAGCGGCTGTCAGTGTTGCCAGGTATGCGACGTCTCGCTTATGCGAAGCCCACATCCCATCAGGAAAAAAGTATTTTTGGCTTGCGTGCTTTTGTTTGCACAAAAAAACCCAACGTACGTCCAATTTGTCACTCAGAACAGATATTTTAAATGAAAATACATTATAATGGAAGGTAAAATTGTGATGTAAAGCGGAAGGAACAGCTATGATGAATGTCTGAATCTGGCAACACAGAATCAAACTAATCATTGCAGCAGCTGTATATAGTTAATTAAACAAAATTGTGCGCGACATAGTGCATATTTATATTTTGAATACATGTTTACATTGCGATATGTATCCCCCTTCTTTACAAAAATAGCACGCGTCATTAGTTAAATATGTCTGTACCCTCACTGAGCCAGAGGGAGGCGGTATAGGCACAATGAGCTTTGGTAAAGGCGGAAGTTACGTCCTTCCCCCTGTCTTCGTTGCTCTTCATTCAAGATAAAGAAAACAACGCATCGCCGGGGCCTCGAAGAATTTCTCGAAGAAAGGAATTTAAATGAGTGAGCCACACTATCTACCGACCAGTAAGCCATAGAACATGTAGAGCTTAAAATCATATAATTGACAGCCCTCACTAGTTAACGCCTACATTTTGGGTTGTCCGTGTTGCGAGCATACAGCATGTTAGGCTATGAGCTAGGTTAGATAGTCTGACGCTAAGAAAGTACGAATAAACCAAAAAAAGTACCCCCTTCTGTGTATCGTTAATATTTATGGCGTTATTTAATTATGATGTGTGCTATGTTTAGTATGAACAGAACATTGTAATATTTGTGCAGCGCACGGAGTTCACGCCTTGGCTGTAGAGCGGACTCCATGTTGGAAAATGTTATGGCTCGTAAATGTGTTGAGCCAGGTTGTTTGCGAGACCGTTCACGATACTAATTTGTGATTCCTTTGGCATTTTCCTCTTTTCCAGACATTGACAGAGTTTTACATTGTATGGACAGAGATTCTTAAGGATTCTACCAAGTTAAGGTATGTCTGTGTTTTGTGAAGCATATCTTTATAAGGTATGTCTGTGTTTTGTGAATCATATCTTTATAAGGTATGTCTGTGTTTTGTGAATCATATTTTTTATAATAACTTCATCATTTGTTCTTTTAAATAATGGAATTAAGATACCGTTTGTTGTTTGGACACATGCTCTACTCAACAACAGGGTAATCCTATTCCCAAAAGCCTTTCATTTAGTCGATATTATATGTTAATAACTGTAGGATGATAATACATGGCGCTAAATTACATTTTTGAAAAATCAAATTCAATCCTTTAACCAGCATTTTGATTTGTCCACTGATGTTTGTCGTACATGTAATTATGACATTTGATATTGCATAAATAACTTTAAAGGACACATACATTTTATTTTATAGATTGGTTTTGGAGCATCAAACATTATCATCATTTATGCCCCTTTTCCACTAGCACCTACTCGGCCTGGTTCTACTTGGTTTTCACACTTAAATGTAAACTAGAAAGACCTCCACCAAGCAGCTCATTTCCCCCTATACACTCTTAAAACAAACGGTTCTAAATAGAATCTTCTGTGGGACTGG
>JAVQKC010123464.1:0-24996 GCA_036025475.1 Philypnodon macrostomus
CCAGGACTCAACAAGGTCTTAAACAGTTATACACCACCACTCAACAAGGTCTAAACTAGGGTACACCAGGACTCAACAAGATCTGAAAAAGGTCTTAGCAAGGTCTAAACTAGGGTACATCAGCACTAAACAAGGTCTAAACTAGGGTACACCAGGACTAAACAATGTCTAAACAAGGATACACAAAGACTCAACAAGGTCAATACTAGGTATAAACCAGGACTAAACCAGGTCTAAACTAAGTCTACACCAGGACTCAACAAGGACTCAACAAAGTGTAAACGAGGCCTACACAAGGACTCAACAAGGTCTAAACTAGGTCTACACCTGGACTCAACAAGGTCTAAACTAGGGTGCACCAGGCCTCAACAAGGTCAATACTAGGTCTAAGCCAGGACTCAACAAGGTCTACGCCAGGACTCAAAAAGTTCTAAACCAGGTCTACACCTGGACTCAACAAAGTCTAAACTAGGTCTACACCAGGACTCATCAAGGTCTAAACTAGGTCCAAACCAGGACTCAACAAGGTCTAAACTAGGTCTACACCAGGACTCAACAAGGTCTAAACCAGGAAAAACCAGGACTCAACAAGGTCTAAACTAGGGTACACCAGGACTCAACAAGGTCTAAACCAGGACTCAACAAGGTCTAAACCAGGTCTACACCAGGACTTAACTAGATCTAAACCAGGTCTACGCCAGGACTCAACAAGGTCTAAACCAGGTCTACACCAGGACTAAACAAGGTCTAAACCATGTCTACACCTGGACTCAACAAGGTCTAAACTAGGATACACCAGGACTCAACAAGGACTAAACTAGGGTACACCAGGACTCAACAAGGTCCAAACTAGGTCTACACCAGGATTCAACAAGATCTAAACCAGGTCTAAACTAGGAATCAACAAGGTCTAAACTATGTCTACACCAGGACTCAACAAGGTCTAAACTAGGTCTAAACCAGGTCTAGCAATGACTAAACAAGGACATAGCCATGATTTAACATTGACTGAACTCTGAACTACTGCTGCTTATTAGGGTTAGGCCAGTAATACAGTAAACAAGTCTCATCTTTTTTTTTTTCTTGTTGTTGTTCTTCAGTATTGTTTTGTACACTTTAGGGAGGTTAAATCTGAGACCGCCACCTCTGTTCAGAGAAGGGCTCTGCTACATATATGTGGAGTAAAAAAAGAAGTTTCTACATGTTGACATATCAGTGAACCTTGTGAATATTGGCCAATACCAATTTTGAGTCGATATATCAGCGCATCCCGACTCATACCCTGAAGCAGTCTTTATGTGGTCTTTATGTTACATGTTATAATTAATTCAAGGTTGTGTGATAAATTGCATTTATGGCATAATCTACTTCAAAATGGACCCTGTTTATTTAGACAACAGAAATGTGGCCTCCAGCTGCTGTGCCTAGAGGTTACCACAGTGATTGTATTAGCTTCAGAGTGTCCAAAACCAAACCATACTGTACTGGGTGAGACTGTGTGCTCCAACGACATTAGCAGATGGATATAATTCACTGTGAGGAGCTTTAAACATGCAGAGGTTGGTCCTGGTCCAACAGACTGGAGCTGGGCTTATGTCCCAGTGAGAATTTAACAGGACTCCAACTTTAGGTGTTGACTCATTATTCATTAAAGCCAGCCCTGTGAATGTACATAGGACTAAAAGGGTCTGTAAGTTAGATTAATGCTGGATATGATCTTCAGAGAGAGGTTTGTTTGTCTGTCTGTCAGCGGGATTTTATAAAAGCAACTGGACACATTTATAGGAAACTACAGGACTAAAGGATAAATGCAACATAAAGCATATGTGAGAGACAAACAAAGAACTGTATATCTGGTTAATTCACTTAAGTATGGCCAGGGCTACTGTTCAAGTAAATGAAAACAAATTCAACAGAGCCTTTCATTCAGCTAAATGAGTTACTCAAATGAAAGAGACTATGCAGTGGCTGTTATGTGCCAATATGTTAAAGGGACCCTATGCTATGACCTTTTATCACGATATATGTTCACGTAACAATATCACGTTATATTGCTACGTCAATACATATTCAAAGTTGTATTTCATTCATGTATGTCTGCATTACATGACACAATCAAAGTTTCAAAACATTTCAAATAATATGGTACACAATTTTTTAGGTTACATTTTATTGTCCCCGTAGGGAAATTTGTCCTCTGCATTTGACCCATCCCTCAATGCTGCTGGAGCAACCTGTCAGGAGCAGTGGGCGGGACCCATCTCCAGATCTTAAGCCAGGATCTTGGTCAGGATGCACCTAGCTGGAAGATTAACCTAATGTTTTGGGTTAATGGGGGAAACCGGAGTACCTGGAGGAAACCCACCCAGACACGGGGAGAAACATGCAAACTCCAAACAGAAAGGCCCTGGTGCCCGGTCCGAACCCAGGACCTTCTTGCTGTGAGACGACAGTGCTAACCGCTGTGCCACCCAATTTGATCCAACATTCAGATGGTGATCTACAGTATATTCACAAGAAAACTAAATCTGGCTATCAGAACTGACATTATAAGAAAAGAAAAAGCGTAAAATGAGATAGCTATGCACGATTTACATGCATTCATGCAACTTAAAATCCCTAATGAAATAATGGGTCCCTAGTGCAAACCACACACGCCTGGTTTATAATGCTTTTATTCAATGGTTACTTTGTTTACTAAACCAGATAGTGGTTTATTTGGCATGTGTGTGTTGATGCTTCCTCCTATCTCACCCTCTTCTCCCATCTGTCATTTATCAGAGCAGTACAGAAAGAGCAAGAGGCCAGAAGTGCCGCACTCACACTCATTCTCACCAACTGTATAAACACAGCCAAATATGCAATAAATTACAGCTCCTGACAGTGGTTCAGAGGCAGAGACAAAAATCATGAAGCCACATCAATAAATATTTTTGTTTTCTGAGCTCTTTCCAGCCAAAGTTACAGTGTGGTTTTGGAAATACAAGGACACAAAGTCAAATACAAACAAGATGAAGGAGATTTTGCATAGCTGACATTACGCTCATAGGCAGTATTATGTGCAGCAGGACAGGACATGGAAGGAAGGTGGCTCGCTCAAATTGCGGCTTAGAAACTGAAGCAGAAACAATAAAATCAATGGCCGCCGAAGAAAGCTAGAGTAGGACCTGAAGAAGGATAGATAGAAAGAAAAAAGCAATAAAAGTGTTCAGGATGGATCTTTATTTAGTTTAGTCCGAGACGCTAAAGTGAAAGCAGATGGGAGCAGAGTCTCAAATAGTTTCCACTTGAAGTCTTTCTGAGATCATTGCACTGTGGCTTTAACCTGCGTTTTGGGGTTTCCAACCAGATTTGGGGCGAATAATTCTTATTTGCGACAATTGACCGAGACTTGAAGTGAGGATTTGCCCCGGTCGGCTGTCTGAGGTCATTGAGGTGAAGAAGGAGAGGGACCCTCCACAGTGACAGCATGGTGAAACACAATACCAAATCCAAAACAATGGCAGCATAAAACAATAGCTGAGGTTTTGGGGAAGGTCAACTGACAGTTTTAGCACCAACAATGTGTTACAGTAACAGCTCGCATATCTTTTCCTTTAGATGACAATGATGTTTGCCGGATGCAGCTCCGTAACTAGACCCTGGGAAACAGTGAGAAGTGATGATGGGTATAAATGTTGTATTCTTTACTACAAGTGCACAATGTACTTTGTGTGATATCCAACCATCGCAGTTTGCAATGGTCCAGCCGACAAGAAAACCACATCTGTTAGTTAAACCATTCTCTGTAATGATTTGTACGTGAAAATATTAAGAGGTCATCAATTTAAAAAAATATTGGCATCAACAACCACGCCATGTTCAAAGTCACTGTTCTTCTTCATTCTGATGTATCAGTCTGTATCAGCTTCACATCTTTCCATTTCAAGACCTGTGACCTGATGGTAACACTTTAGAATACTTACTACCACAGTAATAAAACTGTAAGTACATTGTAATAACACTGTAATTATACTCCAAATAAACTGTTATAACATTCTTATTACAAAAAATTACAGCGTAATTACACCGTAGTTACATAACAGTCAAACTGTAATTACACAAGTATTACACCCTTGTAATTAAAATGTAATTATACTGTAATTACCTTGATAGAACTATAGTTACGCTGTATTTTCACTGTCATTAAGAAGTACATGGTGTGTGATCACCACAGCTTTATATATGATCATATAGTGTAAAAGATAATTGCTGATATTATATATATATATATATATATATATATATATATATAATTACTTGACAAAGGTAATTATGCCCCATGCCCAGTTAAATAACAGTTAATTCCAGGGTATTTACGTCCTGGTTCCTAGTAATTACTAGTAATTAAAGTCCTGCTACGGGCCGCATTCTTGGTCAATTACCTGTTAACTAAGGGTTCATTACAAGGTACCTACAGCTATGTTACCAGTTTGTACTGGGGTAAAGCTTTGCTTGTACAGGTCAGGATATTCTGTTATGAAATCATGCTTTTGATTATTTATAAATACCATTATATGTTTTTGGCAGTTGGTGTGTGTGTGTGTGTCTCTCAGCAAATTTATGCAAAAACTACTGAACAGATTTGGATGAGATTTTCATGGTAGGTTGGAAGTGATTATATTTTGGGACTGATCCGGATCACCGTCTGGATCCAGGATTTCTTCATTCACTGAAATGGGACAAGTGCCTCTTCTCTCCCATCATGTTGACGAACTACAGGCCAACAAAAACATTATGATAAATATAAACAACAGCTCGGGCGAATTTAGAGACGCTGTAAGTGTCAGCAAAGATTAGTATTATACATTCATACATACATATTAGTAAGAACAGATACAGCTTTCTCGTTTATGTATTGGTGGTTTTTGTAATTACTTGTGTGATAGGAATACTCTTATCTTTTACATTATATGATCATAAAGCTAATAATTGCAGTGTAACTATAGAGCTATCAAGGTGTATATTCCACTGGAATTACAGTATAATTACACTTTAAGTTCAAAATTATAAGGGTGTAACAATAGTGTAATTACAGTTTAATTAAACAGTTAGTATGATGTAATAAAGAGATAACTACAATGTAATTATTTTGTAATAAGAATTTAATAACAGTGTACTTGGAGTATAATTACAGCATTTTTACAATGTACTTACAGTTTTATTACTGTGGAAGTATCTAGAAAAACGTATCCCGTCTTTTACAGTGTTAACAAATCTGACCTGTGACATCCTGGGACACTTTTGCAAGGATGGTTTAACGCCAAGACACACAAAGGAAACTTCATTCACCCCGCAACAAGTCATTTACCCAAGCGGTGTTTAAGGTAGAATCTTTGCATTGTTCTTTTCTGGATTTGTCGTAAAAACAAATCAGCATGACTCAATCCATTTGGCTTGATGCATGTGTTTAGTTATTTGAGCTTGAGCGTGATAGGAGCCCATCGTAATAACTCAGTGCATGTATGTTTGGTCCAGCTGACAAGAAAACCACATCCATTTAGATAAACATGTGTGGCCCTCGGTTTGTGTTGACTGTTGTAAGAGTTGTATACATATTTATAGCTAGTTGTAAATAAGACTGCAATCAGTGCATTTGAATTTCCCAAACACACTGACTGGCTATGAGTGATAGTCTATCTATAGTTTAAAACACATTTTCTATACGTGCCCAGTATGGCTTAGCAGATGATAAAATGCTTTTCAACATCTCAAACTGGAAAGTCTCTGTTTTGGTCACCTTCTCCATCACGTACAGTTGTGCTTGTGTAAGTTTTATTTTTAGCGGGTGATTAATGGTGCAGGCTGCCATACACTCATTTTTCACAGAATACAAGAGCAAAAATTGTGCTGTGCATCTGATTTCTTGCTGAACCAGTCTCTTCACGCAGGTTGGATTTAGCTCATGCTACACTCATGGTATGTATTTTTATAGTCTAAGCCAGTGGTTCTAAGGTTTCCACTGCAATTACCAGCACAGAAAAAAACTTGGTGTACCATTTTCATTCATTCGCAGGTGACTGGTGCCTATACCAGTAACTGTGAGTCTTTAGCGGCCCTTGATAATGGGCAATTAGTCACAGGTTGACACTAGGAAATACACAGACAGACAACCATTCACTCTCAAATTCATTCACTAGGGACAATTTCGATGTCTTTGAGCTGTGGGAGAAAGCTGAAGTAAAAGAAGAGAGCCCACAATAACACAGGGAGGACACGCAGACTCGACCTAAAGAGATGGTACTGGGACGGCCCAAGTAAGGCCCAAGGACTAAAGTAAGTCTAAAACAGGAAAATTAAGGATTATTGCAAAAATGACTAAGAGACAAATACAAATACAGAGACAAATCCTGGACCACTCCGGGTCTAAACCAGGGACTGCTGTAACCTGGACTAAACCAAAAAACAGGACCAAAACTGCTACCAGCAATATCTGAGAATCACTGGTCTAGTATATATACTGTAAAGAATTCCATTCACTGTTTATTTTGACAGAATGTTGTTTTAATGAGCTTATCTTGGATATTATCTTTAACTATAAGATAATATCCGACTACATGAACGTCTTTGCATGGATGTATTGTAATATAATCAATTGAAGACATTCCAATAAAAAGGTGTTGGATAACGTCACTCAGTTCTGGAAATCATACAGTACATTAAATAGAGATTCACATCACTATTGGGAATAACACCTCCAAATTCTCTGGCTGATGTCTGGCTGTAGTACAAGTCATCATGTTCAAAGAGCACATCTGGAAATGAAGCTTAAGTCATAAACAATAGTCAGTATCTGAGAATGTACACACTTCTGTATAATGTTACTACTTTGCTGTCTATCAATGAAATATGCAAAAGTCCATAGTGCAAGACTTTTTTCTCCTAGCTATTTTGGAAACTCCACAAGAGGACACTTTTGGTATTGCAAACACTCTCACACAACCAAAAGATTACTGAAAGAAATATTGCAAAAAGAACTGATTTTTTGTTTCTTCACAGCAAGAAGGTTCCAAGTTCAATTCCCAGACTAGCTGTATCCTTCTATGTAGAGTTTGCATGTCATCCTTGTGTGTGTGAGGGTTTTTTTCTGGGTCTCCCTTATCCATCTCATAACATGAACAATGAGCAAGCTAGGAGATGGGTTGTAGGACACTACTCTTGACCGGTTGCCGCTGCAGCATTGGAAGTATGGGTCAAATGCAGAGAACATAATATCTCAATTGTGAATAAAGTCTACCTAAATAAGGTCCATGGGCACCAATGTTAGCACGCTCTATTGGCCCCTCGGTATTTACGTTTCAACAGTAGCTCTGAATGGACAGATTAAATGTCATCTGGACTTCTTCAGCAATGACTTTGTTTAATTTCTCCAAACAAGGTGCATAAGTTTTGGTTGGCCGATGTACTCAATCTGTTCAGGTCCTTAGTCCCGCCATTTCACACTTACCGCTGAAATGGAGCCGTACCTGCAGATGTGGAAAAGACTTTCTTACTGAAAAAGTAATCTAACACTTAAGACTGAAGTGAAATAGTATTCTCACCATATACATCTTATTTCAACACACAGTCTCTCGGGCCTTTTCTCGCTCTACTTACTGCATTCATGGCTGGATCACACTGACATCTTACTGTTCCACTGGTGTGACAAACCATGCTGCCAAAAATTCTGGACATCTGAGAAATGTAAAGCCGCAAACCGTATCTTTTACAACCTGGACAACGACAAGCCTGATGTAGGCCAAGATCCTGAGGAAACCAGGCAGACTATGGTCCAACAGAGGTCCCAATTGTTGAGGTGAGCAGTGATTTGATTTTTTTTGTAATGACAGGCGGGATATCTACAAATCAGCAGTACGTTCTGAGTGATCAAATTTACTGCACGCCATTAGAAAAAGTAGACCCCTGTATTCAGTCAGAACCTGGTGCATGTGTGTAGTACAGTCTGCTGGCAAAAGAGGCACATGGACAACCAATGACTAACACATAGTACCTTCAGAGAACCCACAGTAACACTAGAAGGACATGCAGATTCCATGCAATAAATGAGTTGGGTGCAAAACTACAAACTACTGACCATTCATTTTGTTGGTATCTAATGTTTTTGGCAAATTTACTTGATTGAAAAATTGGTCAACATTTGGTTTTGTCTGATTGGTTGTGATAAAAATAATTAGGCTCCTTTTTTCTGTAAGAAGAGTTGGTCCATAACCTGAGAAATTGGATTGAAAGTCCAAAATTGTTGCATGTATCTCTTTATGAATACTGAATAATGAATGATGTCATTTTTACAATGACCGATCACAGTTTTATATCTGCGTATCAATGCCGTTCTATGGGAATGATTAAGTGTTTTCTATCTTCCTTCAAGACTGAAATAAAAGCTTGTGTTGATCACTACTTTATGTCACTGTGGAAAGACTAACCATAAAACAGAGTGTGGAGTGTGGAGTGACTGCAGTTCATCTGGGAATTCACATAAAGATAATGACAGATAGAACTTTAGTTACACAACAGTGACCAATGCGGACATCAGTTCTTGTTTTTCTTCCTTTAGCGAGTGTTATAATCTGTGTTTTTCTACCCAGGACATAATTCAAAATGACAGTATGCTAAGTATGATGGAGGGAGGCTAGGGAAAGGTGCAACACTTTGGTGCATCTATCTAAATGTGGGGAGAAGTACACTACAAAATTTGAAAAGTGAACCTTATGTAAAAACAAAAAAACCGAGTGCCTTCAACTTTGAGAAAGATTAGCTTTTTCTGTTACAAAAATGTGAAAGTTGCCCATACTTTTTAAAAGCTGTACAGTGTATAGTATATAGACAGTGTATAGGCCTTGGGTGGGGTACAGCCGGGAGTACTGCCAGGTAGTTGCAGAGCTGACAATGAAGACAACCATATCAGATTCATTCAGTTTTATTTGACACCTTCATTAAAATACAAAGCTTCATAGTTATTTTTTTGTGATTTAGTCATTTGAAACTAATAATATTTTAAGGCAATTATTATTTTATTATTTTCAAAAGTAAGATTGAATTTTACAGTGTAAGGGAAGAGTGAATAGTTGAAGCCACAGTAGGCCACATGACAGTGAAAAGTGCACTCTGAGTTTGGGGTTATATAGGCTGTATATATACTCTGTAGGATGGGACAAGAAAGGGGAGGCCAACGGGGACACTTATAAGTCTTCATCACTAGCTGCTCACTGGGCCTGATATCTCTATTATGTGGTCTGTCCTCACTTAAGTGTCCAGATCTTCCAGGAGTCCACAAGAATCCATTATCGAAGTAAAATGACCCCAGTGAAACGTGGTCCTGTTTATGAGCAGCCACCCACTTTGACTGCGACAAACACTTTGGATGGTCTTGGAACCTTTAAAACAGTAGTTCCCAAAACTGCCGGTTTTAGACAGATCATTACAAATGTACAGTTCCACCATTTACAGAACGCTACAACAACTGAATGTGAAAGTAATGCAGAGGCAGTCAATAGAAATGTGGAGACATTGCTTAATTCAACAGACACAAATTGGATCTATCTGGCAATGCTACAAAATGCAAAAATGTTGGTCCATATTCACTACAAAAACTACATTTTTAAGGTAAGGTACTTAGTTGTCTTTATAGGGATATTTTGTTCTCTGCATTTGACCCATCCTTCAAGGCTGCTGGGGCAATTAGTCAGCATAGTCTATAAAGATATCTCCAGGTCTTGAATCAGGATCCTGGACAGGAGTATGTACAGTGCCCTCCAGAAGTATTGGTAAATATGTGCTAACAACATTGTAAAAACAAATTATAACACACACACATACACATACACACACACACACACACACACACACACACACGATGATGGTTCTGAATTTAAATTGAAATGTCCAGAGATTTTTTTACTTTTACAAATACAGCAAACAATGTCCATACAACACATCTATATTTCACTGTAATCAAGCCAAATCTTTATCTGACGATGTCTTTGTAGTTAAAAACATACAGGGGTCAGGTTTCTGGCCTCTCCCATTTCGTGCAAAAGACTAGAACTGCGGTTTATTACTCACGCAGGCCAAACACACAGCGTGCCTTTCGCCTTGTTGTCTTGACAAAAACAGGCTGTGCGAGACACTCCGGGAGACTTTAGCCCTTAGACGTGAGCTCCTAATCGAACACATGCGTCGAGGTCTGCCCTGAGTCAGCTGCCACCACCAGTGACAGATGCCCTGACTCAGGCACTTACCGTAATAGGTGTGTTGTTGTACCAGGCACACTTCAAAAACAGACTTTTAATAACGTGACTTAGGCTATTCATTCTTTCATCGTTTGTTCACTAGCCATTAAAGCATTACTAACTGCAGTTTACAGGACCACACAAATATGCCGACTGCTGATCAGGTAAAGTGGTGCCAAAACACAGGGTAGCCATATTGTTGTTCCCTAGATGTGTTTTATTGATATTATACAACTCACTGGCCACTTTATTAGGTCGACCTATTTACCTGTTTACCCAAGAGATCAAACAGGCACTTTAAGTATAATTGATTTAGTCATGAAATATAATATCCAGGCAGTGAGGATGACCATGCCTTGTTGATGCCAGAGATTTAAGCGTGGTTTGAGATAATAGAATTGTAACATTAGGTCAGATAAGATTTGCAGAATACCACCCACAAGTGTGGCTACGTCAGCAGAAGACCACTTTATTCATAAAGTTCATAGTCCACCCAGTTAATTGGCCAGCGGGTTTATGTAGTCTGTAGTGTAATTGCATGGATGTGGAAGAGGGAAATATAATAAGAAAAGACAATGACAAGATCCAAACTTTTTGCATTTTTTTCTGTCATCTGTTAGACAACTCCAAGTCTCATTATTAGTCAAAGTTACTGAACTTGGAGCAGAATGATTTGAGAGTAAATCATGTGGATGTGAGCCTTAGTGCTGGGACATCGTCTAAACAAGGAGCCTATTAAGTAAATGTTTCTGTGCCGAGAGAAGTTAAGCCATCCAGCACTTTAAGCTGACATGACAAGTGCTTGGCTCGTCCTCTGATGAGCCCATGTACCACTCGTCTTAGCCAAAATCTCATCTCCCACTTCTCGTAATACACTTTAATTCCCCACTTTGACTTACTATATAAAATATGAGAAGCTAATACTTGTCTCTCCAGTCATCCTGCATTTATTAGTTCATTTGAAACCATTTCGTTTGAGGAATGGAGTGTATCCCTATATTACTGAATCACTCAATTGTAGGACTGACATTTCCAATATCACTTTTGAGCTTTGCCCATTTATAGAGCAGCATATACTTCATCATTGCTAGGATATCCAGTGCTGTGAATTTATACAGCAAACTATGAATCTCTCAGCTCCATTCACAACAATCTCCTGCATGTGCACCTGACACCTGAATCACCAACAAAGAAACAACTGAATCTAAAAACCTTCCTGTCAGAACTAGTGCACATTTTTCTGCACTCCAGTAGCTTGTCTGTTGGCTTGGACTACTCCAGCCTTTGTTCCCTATGTGCATCACCGGTCAACAGTTCACTAGTTTTGTTGGAGAACTTTTAATACATACGAAACATTGCAGACTGGGATCATTCCACAAAATATACAGTTTGAAAGATGTTCTTTTACTCACCTTACCTGTCAGTAGTCATAATGTTATGCTTGATCGCTGCATGTTTTGACATTATTTGAGATTTTGCACAGAAGCCGGAAGCAGACACATAATCGGGACGGAATGAGGTCCTGAATCTTGGACCCTAGCTCGGCATTATTGTTTTGATTTGAAAAATATGCAGTGGCTAAAACCTGATGTTTCCTCAAGGCTCACTTCACCTCTTTATAGAGCTTTGATATGCAGCTGACATATTGAACACATCAGGGCATTACAGGTGTGTTCAAGGAAGTGCAGCCAAGGAGAGTGAATGTTAGTAGTAAAATATGTTTCTATAAAAAGTCAATCTATCAATCTATCAGTCATAGCAAAGTAATGGTTTGTAATGGGAAACATATTGTGCTTCACCACACTAGACATTCCCTTGGGGTATTGAGACAGGTGTTGTCACCAAGAAATGTCACCAAGACTCCCAAAGGTTAGTCAAAATAAACCAGGACTTAATCAAGACTAGGCTAAACTAGGGCAATACATAAACCATGATTAAACCATGCTGAGTCCAAATCTAATCTAGAAGTTAGTCAGAGACATTAAACAAGGATTTAAGTATGTTTAAATCAGGATTAAGAAAAAGCTAAATCAGGACTAAACCAGATCTAAACCAGGACTAAATCAGGTCTAAATGCATAGAGTTGCTGGACTGGTGTACCTAATAAAGTGGCCTGGTGTTTTATGGTGTTCAGGAGTGTGAGGACCTAAAGCGTGAGAACAAGTATCTGTCCAACGAGATCCACATGGAGAGGATCGTGATGAGAAACGAGAGCGAGCTGACCATGAGGAACCTGAGGAACCTCAACCAGGAACTCCAGAACCAACTCAAGGAGGTATCAACGTCATATGTACAGCACTGATTGTGATAATAGACCCTTTAAGGTTCTATAGGGACTAAACTAGGTCTGACTAAAGCCAAAAACACTCCACATGCTGCTGCTGAGTCACGTGAGTGGACCGGTGGCATGTGCAGGAGGTCGTCACGCTTCACCCAAGACCTTTAAAGAATTACCATATATTAGATCATTTTATTGTAAAAGTCCCACATCACTTTCATTGACGGTTCAGATGGCCCCAGGTCACAACAAGGAACTAACTAACTTCTCGACCGGAAAAGGGTGGCTTGCCCTCTCCAGGTCGGAGGAGAGCCCCTGCCTCAGGTGGAGGAGTTCCAGTATCTTGGGGTCTTGTTCACGAGTGAGGGAAGGATGGAGCGTGAGATTGACAGGCGGATCGGTGCAGCCTCTGCAGTGATGCGGTCGTTGTACCGTTCTGTCGTGGTGAAGAAGGAGCTGAGCCAAAAGGCGAAGCTCTCAATTTTCTGGTCAATCTCACCTATGGTCATGAGCAGAAATTAGTTTTCTCCGATGGGTGGCTGGATGCTCCCTTAGAGATAGGGTGAGGAGCTCAGTCACTCGAGAGGAGTCAGCTGAGGTGGCTCGGGCATCTGTTTCGGATGCCCCTTGGACGCCTCCCCCGGGAGGTGTTTCAGGCAGGTCCCACCGGAAGGATGCCCCGGGGAAGACCCAGGACACGCTGGAGGGACCATGTCTCTCGGCTGGCCTGGGAACGCCTCGAAATTCCTCCGGAAGAGCTGGAGGAAGTGTCTGAGGAGAGGGAAGTCTGGGCGTCCCTGCTTAGACTGCTGCCTCCGCGACTCGGCCCCGGATAAGCGGAAGAAGAAGATGGATATTCCTGTTTATAGACGAATAAATACAATTTAAAGCAGTTTTTTTTTACATTCCTTTATACAGAAACATAGGAGACCAAAACACGTACAATTGACCAATATTGGTCAAACTGGTAATTGAAATATTGGCATCGACCTTCATATCGGTGTGGTCTTTAAATGACCAGGTACTGTATTGACATGACATTTGTCTGGGTAGAGGGAAGTCTGTATATCTCTGCTGCCTCCGCGACCCGGCCCTGGATAAGCAGAAGAAGATGGTTGTGTGGATTTTGCACAGTACACATCGTCCACCACTACTTGTCCAAGTTTGGCTTTCAAGTTTAGTCTTTTCTAATCACTTAAAAACGTTATTATACATTGCATATCCCTACTTCCTGATAGGGCTCCTGTGTTTGTCCTCTTCCCCTCTTCCTCTCCACCACCGCTGCCTGCCACTCTCCCTCCACCACATCCATGCGTCATCCTGAAGTGCACCATAATGAGCAATCACACATTATCACGTCCTTCATGTAGCCCTTTTGTCTCCTGAATCAGCTCTTGTTTGCTTTGTGCCTCTTTGTGCGTTTGTGTGCGCGATTGTGTAGTTGTGATTCCTCCGGTGCCATTTGCGTCGCTCTTGTTTGTTCACAGTGATAAATCTTGTCCCTAATGAAATGCAACAAGGAGGAGAGATGCGTTCCTTCATCCGGTAAATTCCTTTTGGTGAGCCGTGGTACAGTACGGGACAACGGTGTAACACGAATGAGTATCCAGATGTTTAGGGATAATGCAATTTTTCTGTTTGGGTTTCTGCTGAGCTTTTCACGGATGATATTCTGAGTAACATGAAGACAATTGGATACGGGTACACACCAGAGACATATCAGATGAATTGTGTGTAAATGTCTTCAGATGGGAGCAACGTGAATTAACATGACATAGAGCTGGGGTTTGATTTATAATGATTATGATACAGACGTAGATACGACAGCTGGTTGATAATGCAACTAGAAATATTCCCTTATGTTTGAATTCAAAACTAACTCCAATCCAGTAACATTCATTGTCATTATATTGCCCAGAAAATGTACATGTAAAATTGAATTACATTTAATACAATATACAATTTACAATATTGAATAACATAATAATTGAAGACATTGAACGGCGGTCAAGTGGCTCCCAGCACAGAGGTTGCGGGTTTAATTGCCATTCATACAGGCTATTTCAAAGTAAGTTTAGCCATCCTGACAATCAGCAAGGAGGTTGTGGGTTCAATCCCTAAACTGGCCAACACACACTGTCTCTGAGTGTAATTTGCATGTCCTCCCTCTGTCTCCTGACAGTGGCTCAGTGGTTAGAGGCCATCCTGTAACCAGAAGGTTGGCAGCTTGAAACCCACTCAAATGTGTTTATACTGTTGTTGTAAAGACTTTGTTGCCTAGGTATGAATGCGGCTGTGTGATTAGTGTTTGATGGTGACCAGAGAGGCCATAGATGCAGAATGGCTGTCACGTCTCTTTCAATATGCCTCAGGGCAGCTGTGGCTACAGAGGTATCTTATCACCCCCAGTGTGTGGATGTTCAGTGAATGACTTGAGTGATGTGAGAGTAAAAGTCTCTGTGTCAGCCTTGCAAAACACTAGCCATTGTCCGGCATGCTGGGATCAGCTTCAGTCAATTGCAAATGGAGATGAGAGGGAAATGGATGAATTCACGCTGGAGGGATTATATCTCTCAGCTGGCCTGAAAACGCCTTGGAATCTCCCTGGAAGAGATGGAGGAAGTGTCTGGGGAGAGGGAAGTCTGGGCATCTCTGCTTAGACTGCTGCCTCCGTAACCCGACCCCAGATAAGCTGAAGAAGATGGATGGATGGATTCAGTAGCAGTTTACATTGTAGTCTTTACAATAAACCATATAGCCTTTCAGCCCCAAACCACCCTTTACATTATGCTCTCACCCAAGAACCGTTGCTGCCTGGAGGGATACTTCTCCGACCATCTTGTTTCTCTGTCCACTCTGTCACACCAGAGATGTTTGCCCGGCAGCCTTCTTTCGCCTTTTTATTCTTGCTCGTATTGTGGCATTGTTATTGTTGTCCTGATGATTTTCTCTGCTTATCTGCGAGGTGTAGGTCCTTAAACCCCCATTCATCACTGCCAAACACGCACTTTGGCACATCTATCTCCTTCCACCACCCTGATGTGCTTCATTTCGCCCTCTTTATCTGACTGCTAGGGAATGTGGCCCGCTGTGATAAGGTCTGGCCCGCTCATTGCCAGATAATGTCTCGATTTTTGTGCCGTTGACAAATGCGGAGCCGAGGTTGGTCACTCTGTCATCGCCGGAGGGATGTGTGTTATCTCTGTATCACGTGACGCATTCGCGGACAGTTGGAATAAGATGTTTTCTCAAATATGTCGGATAGGTTACAGCCGGGAATGGAAATAAATAGGAGGGGAGTTGATCCAGTGACCCCTGATGGAAATGAGAGAAGTGGGGAAGAGGCAAGATACTCAATCAGCTTGTCATGTTAGGTCATGGATTGTCACTACATAGATGTATTTCCTATTTAGCTCACAACAACAGAGCTATACATAGTTGAATTTACAGGGCATTTAATCTGTAATAACGAGAATACAGGTGCCTGTGATTCCTTTTGCATGTACTGCGGTTTTACCCATCAAACTAAAAAAAAACATCATGCACATAGCTAATCCTCCTAAAATCGTAGTTGGAGATCTGGAGATGGGTCCCTGGGCGCTTCACTGTGGTTGCCCACTGCTCCTGACTGGTTGAGTAAACAACATTGAAGGATGGGTCAAATACAGAGGACACATTTCCCTACAGTAAACCTTAACATTCATATTTTATAGTAACATTTTACATGAAAAAATCTCTCATTAAGTGTCTTGGGAGGAAGAGCTAATCAGACTCTAAACATTGGTTCGAATCCCCCTTCTACCAGTGTATCCTGTTGTTGTGTCCTTGGGCAGTATACTTTTTTAATACCCACCATATGTTTGAATATATTAGTGTGATTATGTTTTTGGAAGACACAGTGCGACATGGCAGTCTGCCCCAGGGCAGCTGTGGATACTTACCACTGCATGACTCTGACAACAATAAAGATTTGACAAATGTTCATCTTTATTGGTGACTAGCAAGGTGCTATATCCAGTTATTATTGTCACCAAAAATGTACTAACTGCAAAAAAGCTAATTCATGAGTTGCCAGTGAGAGCAGGTATAGCAGTTGCAAAAATCTACTAACTTGAATTATAGACCCTTTAAAATGTTTGTCATATAGAATGTTCAAATTTCCAGAATGGAGGTGACTGGAGCAAAAGTGAGTGAACTTTACAAAAAAGTAAGAATTGTGATTATAATAGTTACATTTCTATAAGGACTTGTCCATTAAGACCAGCCAAAAGTCGAACTGTTACAAAAATGTACATTAAATAAACATACAGTGTGAGGTACATTCACTAATGTTTCTTAACCAGGCTCTGACGTCACCTACATGTAGAGAGTGGTTGTCATTTGTCAAAACCATCTTCATTTGCAATATTTCTTAGCTAATTGTAATGTCTCTATTGAAAATGTATTGCCTCCAGTTGCTTCCATTCTGGAATTTAGAACTTTCTGTTTATAAACTTTGAAAGTGTCTATAGTTTGGTGAATAGCTCCACTGACTGTGAGATGACGGGCAGACTTTGAGACCCGTTAGCCTTATTAGCAGAAGCCAGTGTCCATATCCCCCTGTTCCTCTGTAGACAAAGGTGAAGACTGTAGCATGCACGGCGCTGAAGCTAAATCCCATTCACAAACATTTACCTTCTTTAATGACTTTTACCTGCCGACATTCATTCAGTGTCACATGTGGGCTGTGTACAGACGTGAGCTCTAAAGAGGGGACGTCTCATACTAACCTCGACAAGCGCACACACCTAAACTCATCGGCCCGTGTAATCCATCATCCTCCGCTGACACCCGCAGGTCCGTCCCCGTGGACAAAGCCAACACACAGCTCATCTTCCTCCCTTGCTTCCTCTTCAATCAGGCCCTTCTAGCAGCCGATATCAATCTATCAGGCAATCAGGCTACCACGGTCATTATAATACCATGGAATGAAGGGAACGTAATGGGAAGTGGGTAATCTCCCGAGGTCTTAAATGTGATTAAGTTTTGCCAAATCAAAGTCTTCAAAATTGTGTAAGGTTTTCATCAAGTAAATGCATACACTTTCAAGAGATAGGAATTTCTCTCACTCGGTCTATAATGTGAAATGTGTTGCCCAATAGCTCCTTATAACTGGCATTCAATATAGAATGTATCAATGTGCTTTTGGATAGATGGAGGAAGACGTATATATGAAAAGGCCTACCATATCTAGAATCAGGTAAAAGATTAGCTATGTTGTTGTTATGTTAATGCAGGACCACACCCCAACCACCTCCGCCACACACCTAAAGTCCACATTAACCTCATCTCTAATTTATCCACAGGCCATATTTATACCAGCCAAATCTATCACACGCTGTTTGTCTCTGTTCTCTTACAGCCTTCAGTCGGGGTTAGTCGGCTGGACTAACTACCAGAGACAGAACTCCCACACTGAGTCTCATAAAACCCAGTCATCGTCCCCTCGCTTCCTTTCGCATTAGAACCAACACCATAGGGTTTCTGTTCAGACAACTTTTCAATAAACTCTAAAAACATCCATGGTTGTTGTGGCGTGGGCTTTGCTTAGTGAAGTTCCTTCTAACCACAACAGATCGGTATATGAACAACATTGGATAAGGCAGGAGTCGTAGGCAGGGGCACAGTAAGTCAATCTCTGGACAATTTGGAGTTGCTCTCATATTCTCTGCCCAAACTGTTTGGATTGATAGAATTAAAACATGCATAAAAATGGTGGCTGTGTATTTTACATAGCGCTCACATGAAACATACATATGTTAGGCAGCAAGTGAGAATTTTACCCTCAAAGTTGGCAAGAGTAATGATTTGAGCAGGTTTAGGGCCAAATTGTGATGGCTAGTCAACTCAGATCAAAACTGCAGCTCTTTTGGGGCGTCCCTACAGACTAGTGGTGAACAAGCAATAGGTAGCAATGGAAGTGGGGAGTGTAGGCTGGCTTGTGTGGTCCGATTCAACAGTGTCTGGACAGTGCATCACAGTTTGGAGTTCTTAATTAGTCAGGCAGCCATTGTAGCATGCCTCATTGGTGTAGACAACATCAGTAAAGGTTTTTTTGGTACCAGAGTAAAAACCCTTAAGGACTGAGATGTCTAAAGCAACCAAACCAAGAGAGAAATCCAGCTAATACCGCTCTAGTTTATTCTATCTGTTCAGCGTCAGCATGCTTCACAGAACATAATGACTTTTTCCTTGCTCCTCCATCTCCGAAAGTAGTAGAAATACCCTTAAATATGAATGCACTCCCCCACCCACTCTCTTCGTGACCCCCCTCCCCACAGCGCCTGCGGATATGCCCACCTGGTTCTCTTCATTTCTATTGTCAGCAGGTCTGAGCCGTGCAGGCAATCAGGAGACGGCGTACCCCCCTCAGGCCCACAGTCACTTGGCGGCTCCAATTTAAAGGTCAGCTGATAAGCACACTCATGCATAATCAGAATGGCAAATAGACACTGTTTTCCTACCTGAGGACTGAAACTGTTCATATATTTTCTCACTAAAATCTATGAATATTAAAATAATATAGCCTTAGCACACTCAAAGGCTTAAAAACAAAATAGCATAGTTTTGATTGGATTTTTTTTGTAAGCATTTAACTTAACGAGAACTTAACGAGAAAATGTAGAACATTCAACCACAAGCTCATCCATCTATTGTGCCAGTTCTAAGCCCAGATTAAGTGAAGAGGTTGTGGTCTATATATCAATCAGTGTATGTTAGAGAAGGAAGATGATAGCTGTGATGATCCCTGTTGTGGGCTTCCTTCAAAAACACAATGGTCAGTCAAAAAAATTCTTTTCTTTACCCAACTATCCAAAAAAGTGAAAAAAGTGAAGAAAAAAAATACAAAAAAAACTGCCATTGGTCTAAACCACACCTGGGCAAAGTACGGCCCGGGGGCCACATGCAGCCCTTGGCCAGTCCATGTCTGGCTTGCAGCAGGCTTGGTAAAACAAAAAAAACCAAATATCATAAGAATTGTACTGTTTAATATCCAATTATGAGGACAGTTAAAAGCACAATTAACATTAGTGCGTCACACAACAGACAGAAAACGCATTCGTTTTGGGCAATAAACTAGATTTGCCCTACCACAAGAAAGTAAGCCTTTTTCTGAATGTGTTTTTAAATTGGGGACTCTATGGGGAAATTATTTGTGTAGTAAGGTTTCATTGGATAGCTCATCTCGGCACTCGGAAAATAATAATTTCCAACCCTGGTCTAAACCGTGACTAAAACAGGAATATTTGAATACCATATAAACTATAACTAACTATAAACTAAGCCAGAACTAAGCAGTTGTACACACATCAAATTTTAGGAGCCCACCAGAGCAGGACTAAGTTCAGGGGTGGCAATGGCTCCGTTGGTATAGTAGTGATCCTTTTACCTGATGTTTGGTTCGAATCCTGCTACATGTGCATGTAATTGTTGTGTCCTTGGGAAGACACACTATGTACGATTGTCTCCAAATAAAATAAGTCTGCGTACCACTAATGGTCCACATACCACAGTCTGAGAACCACTGTGCTATGATGTGATTTTATAAAGGGATAAATTATACATTTTCTGTCGCCTATAGCAATTATTCTGATTCATAATCAGACAAATGTGAGGTACACAGCTCAGCCAACACATTTATTAATTTTTTAATCATTAAAACTTTTTACTTTTATACATTGCTTTTCCATCCAACGCCAGAACAAAAAACTTCATCTGGGGAAGATAATGTAGCTGTATTAATTGCTTAAAAGGCCCCGCTCGGCTGTGCATTTGTTGATTTGTTCATTCATTTGTCCACTGTGCCTTTTGCCGAGCGTAGCACTTAGGGGAATTACAGGATCCACTCGGTAAATGGCACAGAGCGCTGAGGCTGGCAGTATACACAAAATGAAATAGAAGTCTCCATCCAGGAGTTTGTGGTCTTAACAAAGCTATACACTTCGATTATTGTGTTCCAAAATGGCTGACTGGGAGACCTTAGATAGGTTTGCCAATACGTTCTCTTTATGGGTGGAACACTGGTGGTCACCCTGGTAATATTTGTGTTGGGTATTGGTGCTCATGACTTGCCACAGTCCCTAGTGTGTAGGAATTACTTAAACATTTATAGCCATAAAAGGCCTATTTTAATTATATCTACATGCACGGCTTGCAACTCTTAGTTAGTTAATGTTTCCCTGAATATACTAAGCCAATGTACAGGCAGTGGTGGCTCAGGTGGTCATCCACTAACTGAGAGGTTGGTAGTTCATTTATACAGTTGTTGGGCTCTTGGGCAAGACACCTCACCCACCTAAATGTATAATGTGCTGATGTGATTGTGCTGATGTGATTGCGGCTAGAGCTGGTATATCTTATCTGCAGTGGATGTTGCGGTGTGCTATGGTGAAGAAAGAACAAAAAACACAAAGCTCTTGATGTACCTGGTCAGTTTATGTTCTAATCTTAAAGGCTCATGTACTATAGGTCATGAACAAAAGTGCAAAATCACATTCACAACCCAGTTCCAGTGTAGTGTAGTGCAGTACAGGTGTTTGGACCCCAAAGCAGACTCGGGAGAAGGCTTGGTTCAAAAACTAAAAGTCTTTATTTTCCAAAACGTGGTTAGGCTTGGCGAGGTCCAGGTGGATGGGCTTGAGGGCTAATGTGAAGTACTCTACAACTGTGTGGAAGAACAATCTGGTGTTGAGTACAGGAGAGCCAGCAGTCTCTGTGCTAAGCTTGATTGGAAATGCAGTCAGCTGTGCCTGCCCAAGGACCACACCTGCCTGCTGAAGACCACGCCTGAAAATAACCAAAACATAACCACACGAGGGAGACAAACACCAGGGAAGACAGATAAGAAACACTAGGAATAGCTGGTCTACAGGAGAGGTTTTCAGACCCTCTTCCCTTCACCCATAAACATGTTACGGCCAAACACATGCATGTGTTAGAAGAATTGGTCGATCTAAATTTCCCTATAGTGAATGAATGTGAGAGTGAATGGTTGTCTGTCTGTGTATGTCTCAGTGTCAGTGGTGTCCAAGGGTCTGCTCCGCCTAAGGCCCATAGTTACTGGGATAGGCTCCAGACACCACTAACAGGAAAAAGCAGAAGAAGATGAATGAATAAACCCTAAATAAAACCCTACACATATTTCTCATTCCATACATGACCTCATTTATCTTGCCTGTCATTAACAAACACACTTTAATATCACTGTACAGTTTAATAGAGGTGCTTCTGGTACTGCGCTTGTCAAGCCACTGACGGTTTCTTTTTTCAAACTCTCCAAATGTAATTTTGTTAGAATGATCCTGGGACCTCCTGAGCTGATCACACTGGACACCTTTAAAATAACCATTACACTCTCAACCCCCCGGGTTCGAACTGACGAGGAAATCTATTTGATCTAATTCGCTGCTCATTGATACCGTCCCGTCTGGTAATCGAAGCATGGTGGGAGAGGAGAAACACCTAATTACAAGCAGGTGGAGTAAAGTGGAGGTTTGCTTGGTATCTGTGAGAGATCAGTAGGATACTATAGCTATAATACTGTAGCTATAAGGAAAAGGTCTGGCTATTTGGCTATAAAAACACAAATCAGGAACACAAATAATATGTTTGATAAACTCCGCCCCAGTGATTGTAAAACCCAATTTTTTACCCAATTTAGCTGAGAATATATTTAATTTACGTATACCAAATTCATTAGTGTATATGTGGTTAGTCAAAATTGGTAACTGGTTAATGGCTTTTGAAGGATCCTTTTGTTCAGTTCAGTATGTGTCCCTGTTTGGATAAAAAAGGGCATTAAATTGTATTTATTTATTTTTTATAATGGTTATAGACTAAAGGTCATCGGCTTTGGTAATAATTAACAGTTGAGTCTGCCTCAAATAGAAGTGAGTTTAAAAAGACAACTTTAGAAGCCTTAGCTCAAATTTACACTCTTCAAATATATCTCCTACTTACCAGTTAGTGTAACGCATACGGGACTAGTGCTAAAGGATGTGCTGCAGAGGAGTACACACTGATCCTGGATTAACAGAATAAATCAAGATTAAAGTAATCTCTGAATGAACTTTGTATTCCTATCTGAAACCAAAAGACCTCAGTGTAGTCCCAGCTGCACTCATTATCTAATTGGAGCGTTTATGTGGGACTTTTAGTCTATTCTCTTTCTAGTCCCTCCATCTAAATGAGATTAACTCACTGTGTAATTAATGAATTGAGGCTCTCTGAAATTATTTGGAGGTTTGTGTGGACTCTAGAGGCCTGACATGTTACACTATTAGCCACTTGTCCAAATGAGACAATGGAGCAGAATAATACAGTGAGCATTAACTGTGTTCACTAAACACTGTTGAACTCCAGGTCAGGAAGAGGATCATGGCCTTTCTTACAAGATCCTTCCTCTGGAGGAATCCACATCATCATGTCTGTTTCAAACTGCTTACCATCCAACATAATACTACTATACTAAAATACTGAGGATCTATCTGTATCCTGAGTTTACCTTTACCCAGATTACCCACACCAGCACCAATAACCAAATATATATATTGTCATGATCAGTAGTTTCCGGTTTTATTTTGTGACTTGTGTTTTGGTTTTGCTTCCTGTGTTTCCTCCAGTGATTCCCTCTTGTGTGATTACCTGCCACGCCCCAATGTGTTTCACCTGTGTCTCGTTGTCTGTATTTAGTCCCCATTGTATATGTCCATGAGTGGGTCAGTGGCATTATTGTGCATGTTCCAAGGTTCCCCGGGTTTTGAGTAAGTTTTGTTCCTGTTTGTGGACTCCCTTTGTTACTGTTTCCTTTTATTATTAAAGTGCTCCTCGCAGTCTGCATTTTGGTTCTTTTTTCCCCTGGATATCCCCATGCATCTTGACATATATAGCAACTACTATAGGTCTTAAATGAACTGCACATACCTCTGGACAGTGGGAGAATGACGGAAACAAAGTAACACACGCACGCACGCACGCACGCACGCACACACACACACACACACACAAAAACACAAACAAAAATTAGTGTAGTGTCGTAGTAGTGTAGTGTCTTGCCCAAGGACACACCTTTACCCTGGCATTGTAGAACCAGTCTTTACATTGTATTCAATGTACTTCTCCACACCACATGTTCTCTTATCCTTTCACCCACATGTGAAAGCTTGTCCTTGTGTACCTTTGGTTGTCATGATTTGTTTACACTGTGCTAGCGTAGCCTCCCAGTACATCATTGCATTTGACATCTCCACGGCAGCAGCGACACAGCCCTGGTCCGGCAGTATTCACACCAGGCACCTCTCCACTGTCAGCTTCCATGACACCTTCACCAACCAGCCGCCTGCCAGAGGAAAAAAAGACACAATTTCACCGAACAAATAACAAAGAGCATTTCCCCGGAGTCTCTTACCTGTTATAGCCACAGTGACAATAATATTGAAAATCACAACCAAGTAGATTTGTATCACCAATGTCAGGTTGCATACTTAGAGCTGTCAAATGAATGGACCAGAGAAAGCCATTGCATAGAGGTGGTTATTTTGAGATGCAAATGTTGGATTAACTGTCTGGGGAGAGGGAAGACATTCAGGGACAGTCTCATTGTCTTCTTCACAGATCAGAGTTTCAAATTTACTTTCTTTCACTTTTCTATATTTATATTATTTTCTTTGTTGGGAGAGGAGTGACTTAAGAGTTGAGCAAGCTGTCCACAAAACACAAGAGACTGGCAGTTTGATTCCTGCTTTCATATTGCAGTTATTGTCAGTCATCTTCGTCAGTCTGTCCCAGGGCAGTTGTGTCACACCATATCTAATATTGTCGTGGTATGTTTGGTGATGTTTGTGTTACATAGCCGAAATGACTCAACACAAGAATAAATGCAATTAACAATATTTATTCTTTCACAAATATAAAAGAGGGTGTTCCCGTTCTTTACTCATACGACGGCATCGAACCATGTTAGACCCGAATGCAACCACCATTTACGACGGATAAACCCGCACTTCTTCAACTATAATAATCTGTTTACAGCAAACCCATATTACATCCGGTTCACAGCGACCGAATAGAATGCCCTCCGCTCACGGTGACCAAGGGAAATACACTGCACAACAAATAGGACAAAGTCAGAGCACTGCAGAACAAACGGGGTACACTCCAGGCACTACAAACAAAGATATGCTCAGTACACCGTGAAGGAAGAGGACCCACTCCGATCACTGCAGACAAAGACAATACTTTCCCTGCACTGCAAATAACACATACCACACACGATGACGCTCCAAACAGGATCGGGTGTAAGATATTCGATGCCAACCGACGAGATATTTTCCTGACGGGGAAGTGACCCAATCAAAAAGGACAAAAGACATACAAACAAAAATAAGAAAAATAGTTAGTCCGCCCTCACAA
>JAVQKC010123490.1:0-25583 GCA_036025475.1 Philypnodon macrostomus
GTTATTAGTACTTCATGAGTATCTTAGCGAGTCTAACGGTTCTTCCGATCCAAAGCATTTCATTGCATTTTCTGACCCTGTGTTGAATGTGCATATGACAAATAAACTCAAACCTGAAAACCTATATCATGTGTAATACTATATCATGTACAATACTATATCATGTGTAATACTATATCATGTACTGTTTTTATCATGTTATTACGTATGAAACTAACCCGAACGGTTGAATGCGTGAGTGTGTCTGTGGTCAGGTGACTGGCGCGGAGCAGCTGTGCCGCCTCTGACTCGCTCTCCATCAAACAACGGGAGGCACCGGCGCTGGGCACAGATCACACCGATCCCTGGACAAAAAAACGCTACATTTTTGGATATTTTAAGCCGAAAAGACAAGATGAGAGACCGAGTGGCGCTTCTGCTGCTGGCCGTGGTGGCTTGGACGTACGCTGCCGAGGTAAGAAGAGGATTTGGGGGAGGATTTGTGGTATTTTTTGTGGTCGTAATGTCGTGTGTTGTCAGCTGTGCGTGAATGTGGCTAATGTTAGCAGCGCTCACCGGAAGCCAACCTTTCATAATAACGTATCTTGCGGCACAAAACTCGACAAAACATGGGGACATGGCGATAATTTGTCCGTTACACATATAATACTTAAATACAAATGGATGCTATTTATATTCTTAAGTGGATAATGCAAAAATATAGCCTTGAATGTTGAGCGTAACGGATGTGAAGGGTAACGAACGGAAGCTAACAAACGGCGTTCACAGGTTAGCGTGGCTAGCTTGCTGCGTAATTCCGAACAAGAACAACAAACTAAACGCCGTAAAAACATAATAACACAATCCAGTCTCAGTTATTGACGTTAAACAAGAATAAATAAACACACATGTAAGACAAGGGGCGCGATAAAGGTTCGTGTTAGATCCATGGGGGGATCATTTTGTGTCAGTGACCCAATCATTCCCATGTATTTTCAAAGATACATTATTTCTACGCGTTAGGACAGCTTGACAACGTTACGATAAGACGTCAACCATCTTAATTTGCCTACCTCGTGATGATTTTAACATAATATTGCGTCGGTATTACTTACAACGTTAGTAACGAGTTGTCAACATGAATAATTACAGTGTCATTTAGCTTAAACGACCAACTGTGAACCCGCAAAACGCAGCTAAAGGGCGTTTTATTCACCATTCGGACTCGTTCACTAACTTAATGAAAACCATACTGTCTCGTTTAACATATCCCTGGGGCAAATGTGTAAGGCAGTCAGTGGGCGTGTTGGGATGGGGTGGAATTTCAGCATAAAAATGGATCTCTGGAATTCATAACGCTTTCGATTTTACACAATCGCCATTCATAAGTGTGATAGGAGATTAATATCGGTGCCAGTGCAGTCAGATTTCAGTCCAGGCGGCAGAGAATAGAGGCGTTAAGATGGCGGCGGTGCACTGCAGTATTTATCGAGGGGTCGGGGGAGAAACGCTGGGAAAAGCCAACAGGCGCTTGTGGATTTCGCCGTTGAAATGATATAGTGTTTTCTCGGCCTTTTGTGTTCGTAATCTGGAGGATTGTCGCCTTTAAGCTTGTGGTTTGCCACAGAATGTGCGCACGACATGAAACACATCACGGTTCATCCATTTTTAAAGCGCCTTTACCAAGAATACACCGCGTTGTGGGCTCGGGAGTCTCAAATATCGCTTTTTATACGTATTTTATGGTCTTCCACGATTCCCAACACATGGTTTCTCATTTAAACCCACAATGTATCGATACTAACACAGTCATACATGTAAATGGAGTTCCCGTTTACATTGCTGGCACTGTAGACTGGACATTTCTGCGTAAGGTTTGGTCATTTTATGCGTAATGATGAAACCAGTTTTAGGGAAATGGCAGTTTCATGTTAAAAAATGACGTACAGGGTTTTTTTTTTTGCAGGAATAGCAGATTATTATTGGGCGTTGGGGCGAGACAGAGCGAACAATGAGGTGTTTCAAATCTATGGCCATCAGCAAACTGTTATTATATAGGCCTATATATAATGTGCATCATCATACTATCTATTTTCTTCTTTATTTATATGAACACTGTCATTGTTACGGTAAAAATGGCGGTGAAACTGAACCATGAAATATAGACTTACTCTAGACTTCAGGTGACTCATGACATCACATTGTTCATTAGCCACATGTTTCTGCCTTGAGAGAAAATATACCACATTTCTTGCCTGTCCTTCACAGTTGAATCCCCAGTGGCAGATTTAGTGGCTTGGGGGCTCAAGATGAACATGGACATGGGGCCTCTTTATTTGGCACATTTTAAGTCCTATCCAAACATGTTCATGATCGGAAGCTTAAGGCCCTAATGGTAGCGCCGCTTCTGATTTTGATCTAACATCATGGTAGCAATATTGATTTATCATTTTGTGTATTCAAGTCTTTGTTTGGTTATAACAGAGTGAGCCACAACTACGACCCCTATAAACGCACAAATAAACACACTTTAAAGCATCTTTTCACTGTTTTGGTCACATGTCTCCTTCACAGAGCGCCCCCTACAGTTTCAGAGACTAAACACAAAGAATATAGACTTTATATATACTCTAGACGATCATAAAGCTACTGTTCAACACAAAAACACCAGGTCTGTGTCAGTTTGGAGCTCTCTCTGTAATATCCATTTGGTGAGATCAGTGACTTGACCCGAGACTTCCAGGGACATTCATCCTATAGCAAGGAAGCTTTATTCACCCCACAGCAACTCATTTAGGCTCATATAGGATAGGACTGCACAATTAATCCAATTAAAATTTTAATGCTCGCAATCAGCAAATCACAACGGCTGCATGTTTTCAGTCGATATAAGATCCTCTGCTCCAGGCAACGTAAACAAACCTGTTTATCTTGTGGGTTTAACCTCTACCAGCGTGTTCTGAAAGTCACGTGACTCTGGTGGAAGTGTAACAGTTCATATTCCAGTCTTCTTTCAAGGGTTAATGCTTCCAGACAGGCTTAAAAATTGCCGTGAACTGGATTTTGTTTTTTATTAGCAGTCTGGACTTCAATGGTTGGCTAAGGCCACTGTGAAAGGAGTGACACATTGCCTTGAGTCATTGTCGACGGCCGAACAATTCCTGCAAAAGGCCATCTGCTGTTTACAACCCAGTGTGTGTGAGATAAAACTGACACTAACACAAGGCTAATACATTCAGATCGAGTTTGCTCAGGTCAGGTTGTCTTTGGGATCTGCATTCCCACTCTTTGTAATTATTGCTCCAAATGACTAGTCTCAACTCTTTCATCAAACATAACCCTATAGCTTTGTACATATCCCCCAATGTATATTTACTTTATCAACATCACAAGATACTGATGAAAGCGCCTTAGCGTCGTCCAATTATCAAAAAGGTTGTTGAGTCTTCTTAACCAGGACTAAATCAAGACAAAAACAAGAACTAAATAGGACTAAATGAGGTATAAACAAGGACTGAAATGGGACTATACTCGATCTAACGCAAACCAGGTCAGAAACATGCTCTAAACCAGGATTATCCAAAAAATGATTGAAACAATAACTGAAATAGGACTAAATCAGGTCTAAATTCAGACTAAACCAAGACTAAATGAGTCAATCCGGTCAAAAACAAAGACTGAATGAGTACAAGTGATAAACCAGGTGTAAACCAGTACCAAACCAAGACTAAATCAAGTCTAAATGAGGATAATGTCTAAACCAGGGCTAATAAACCAGGTCAAAAACTACAGTCTAAATTAAGTCTAAACCAGGCCTATAATTGCTTAACCAGAACTAAAGAAGGTCTAACCAGGACTAAACTGGGACTAAAACTGGAGTAAAACATGTCTATAAAACAGGTCTAAACCAGGCCTACTAAAAGCCTGGGACCCCTGATCTCCACCTCAGTCTTGTTTAGACTCTAATAAATGGTCTTCAAAGTGAAGGGAAGTCCCTGTTTTCATGTAGTCCTGCCCTGATCAGACCTAGGCCTTGTTGAGTGCCATTGTTTGTGCTCCAGCCCGGGGGAAATGCCTCGTGTTTGGTGCCAGTTTGGAATCGGCAGCAGAATCCTCGGGGGCGGACTACACCATCGCCCTTATTAGTGAGGCTTAAGTCCTTAACGTGTTGGCAGGCGCTCGGTTTTCCTTTGGAATCTCATCCAAACCCCAACAGAGGCTCCTTTAGGGCCTTTTTATGTACTTTTATCAGGCTGCTGTGGAAATGTAATATTGAACATGTTGAATGCAGATAAAGTTCCTATATTTCTGAGCTTTTAACCATGTTTTGATGCTGTTTCTGCCCCAAACACTCTGCACTGTCAACAAACGCACCCAGAGAAGCATTGTTGCTACCACCATTTATAAACATGTCTGATTAGAGAAGATGTGTGTTCGGGTGTCAAGGCTTTGTTTATGTCCCAGAAGAAGAACAAAGTGATTGGAGGTTTTTTTTTTTAGAAAACCGGCACAAATTGCTTGTTCCTGTCTTAAAGAGACAGTTTCTCACCAAGTCCAAGTGGGATCTCCTGAAAACAGCTTGTATTAGTAACTATTGTGTGTTTGATGTTGCATAAATGTATCCCAAATAGACTGAAATGTGCAAAAAGGCCGAATAATGACTAAATAATAACCTAATAAATTCACTATACAACAAAACACATGTCACTTTATATGTTTTGATTCAACAAAACGTTGATTAATCTTCACAATATTTTTCAATTTGTGGGTCTGAATTGCCATTATGTACATATATGTCACATCTGACCCAGAACGAAGCCATCTCAATCCAAAGTTTTAAATCATGTTGTGTATCCGACGTGCCAACACTTGTTATTCAAACGGCCCATTGTCGCTCCACAAAAACAGGGTCCAATTACGTCCCGCTTTTTGTCCCCGCGTCCCATTCAAAGCATTCCTAACCTTTGGCTACAGTGTTGTCCCTATCGCCGTAGCCTCTCAGCAAATACCCCCGTCCCACTGTGGGTTAGGCCTGTACTTTTGTCTGTCCACCATAAAGCTACATTTCTGTCATTTTTATCAACATTGTTTTCATATTTTGCAATCTAAGGAAGGTGAAATCTCTGTGGCAAAGTTGAGATAAAGAAGGCTTGCTAATCCTGGCTAATCTGAGATGGCTGGGAGTTTTTACAGGTGAAATGAATAACTATGTTAGATAGAGATGAACCGGTGACAGGTGAAGGGACAGAGATGAACCGGACACAGGTGAAGGGACAGAAGTGAACCGGAGACAGGTGAAGGGACAGAGGTGAACCGGAGACAGGTGAAGGGACACCGGAGACAGGTGAAGGGACAGTGGTGAACCGGAGACAGGTGAAGGGACAGAGGTGAACTGGAGACAGGTGAAGGGACAGAGGTGAACCGGGGACAGGTGAAGGGACAGAGGTGAACTTGAGACAGGTGAAAGGACAGTGGTGACAGGTGAAGGGACACTGGCGACAGGTGAAGGGACAGTGGTCAACTGGAGACAGGTGAAGGGACAGAGGTGAACTGGAGACAGGTGAAGGGACGGAGGTGAACCGGAGACAGGTGAAGGGACGGAGGTGAACCGGAGACAGGTGAAGGGACGAAGGTGAACCGGAGACAGGTGAAGGGACTGAGGTGAACGGAGACAGGTGAAGGGACAGAGGTGAACTGGAGACAGGTGAAAGGACAGAAGTGAACTGGAGACAGGTGAAGGGACTCTGGCGACAGGTGAAGGGACAGAGATGACAGGTGAAGGGACAGAGATAACAGGTGAAGGGACACTGGCGACAGGTGAAGGGACAGAGATGACAGGTGAAGGGACACTGGTGTCAGGTGAAGGGACAGAGATGACAGGTGAAGGTACACTGGCGACAGGTGAAGGGACAGAGATGACAGGTGAAGGGACACTGGCGACAGGTGAAGGGACAGAGATGACAGGTGAAGGGACAGAGATGACAGCTGAAAGTGTCGTTCGGTGGATGTGGTCACGCCTGTCTCTCTGATTTGATGCTAGTGTTTCTTTAAGCCGTATGGATTAAACTCACATGTCCGTTAAAGGGTGCAGTTAGATTGACAGTTGCTGCTTGTACAGACGTCTCTAGACTAGATATGACTAACACAGAAGGAATAGGATTAGTTTATTAAGACCAATGTATCAGGAACATTGGATTCACATTAGCAGTCATTGATTGTGAAATATAAAAGGCTTTGAGTGTAGCATTTACCCCTTATCTTGAGCACTATATCTTCAACTATATCTACAACTAGCCCAAGAATGGAAATAACCCACAAAACACACGCTATAGCCAACCCAGTCCATACCAAAACAGTGCTATATTCAAGTTCAAAACACATCATTGATCATTAACACACTTATGGCCTATAAACTGTCAATTATTTGCTTGATTTTTCTCAATCTGAATCGTGTATTAAAAATGAACCATCACTTTACATTCTCTTGATTCTTTATTTAATCCAGAGCACATCAATGTTCTTTCATAGCCACACGGAAGGAATACTTTAGTAGTTTTTGGCTCAGTTGGACTTTCTGTCAGTTGAAGTTATGACAGTCCACTATGGGCTTTGGGCGGGGTACCAATCCGTGTCTTCGCCTTGCCTTGTCCCCTGCTCCCGTCCGCTCCTCCAGATATTTCAGCCTTCCGTATGTCCTGCCGTTCCCTCCCTACGGCTGACTCACCGGTTTAGAATGGTGCACGAAACGGCGAGTTTTTAACGCCCCGCTGCCCACACCGCTCACTGCTGTCAGGAGCCCAACTGTGAAATTGAAACACACAGTCGTTCCAAATGCCAAGTTCGTGTTTCGTAGGGGGGTTGAATTAGAGAAACTGCATTGAGCTTTTCTACAAGGGACTATAATGGACACTTTATTAGGTAGACCTGTTTATCAAGCCTGTTAGACAAACCTACTGAGCTTCAAACTCAAGTCAAAATGAGAAGAACGGTACTAAGAAGATTTGCTTTGGCATGGTTGCTGGATCTACTGGGATTTTGACATTCAACCATCTCCAGTTTACTGAGAATGGTTTGAAAAAGATACAATATTCAGTGAGCGGCATTTCTGTGGGTGAAAACGCTACCGAAGCCCATAGGATTATTTTGTCCAACTTCACATTTTTTACTACAGTGGCCTCGCAAAACACAAATTCCCAATATTTGAAGCAGTCCTTGTCTGTTTGAGGCTAATTTGTGTGGTCAAATCTGTGCTAAGCTAAACAGGAAGTCAGACAATAGCCGCTTGATGTTCACATACAGGAAGTGCGTCGCTATCCAGGAAGCCAAACAGGAAGTGGCCAGTCGGGAATGCGAGTGTACTTGTATCATTGATTTTAGTCGTATCTACAAAATGTGCACTCTAAAAAGTGAATTATGTGAGTGAATGGTGTGTGTTAACCCAACTGGTCATTGTCATTGGCAGCTATGGTGGCTGGGTGTGGACAATTTTGGCTCCAAGAAAATTATGCTTAAATAAAACTACAGTTTCGCTTGGTACTGTCAAAACATTCACATTGAGATTATTTGGATGATTGATTATTTTGAGTACACATGCTAGTCAATATATCAAAATATATAGAAATAAATAGAGTCTTTGCCTGTTTTATACAAAGTCCGGTCTCTCGTTGACTGCATTCAGTTTCAAGGGACAACACTCAGGGCTTGTATACCTGGCTGTACAAATGCATTGCGAGCCATCTCGTCAGACAGTATTATTACAATAGGCACTGTGGCCATGGTAAAGGAGGTGAGGTAATCTGATGCAAACAGTGTAAGTCCATTGGGACAGTGTGTGGAGCTGAGAAAAAACTGTTCAAAAGTTCACATATGGCTTCCTGTCTGTAATCGAACATAAAATAGAATCATAATTTTAACTGATACCAATATTTCATCAGATTTTGCTTCTATCTCAATATTTTAGAATTGGGGATTTTGTATTGAAGTTATGGCAGTCCACTGGTTTTAAGGTCCACTATCCCAGCAACTATGGGCGTTGAGCGGGGCACCAATCAAGAAAATGGCCAGTTAGTCTCGGGCTGACACGTCTATATGTTTTACTATTAGAGCCTTGATTGAAAACGTGTTGTGACTAAATACATGTGAAAAGACTTAAATGTGATATCACTGTTTCATCAAATTTTGCAAAAAGATGGATCATTTAGAACATAATAAGATTGGGGCTCTGCGGAGAGTGATTTTTCGACTTTTGCTTTTTCAGCACTACAGTATTTTTTGCAGTTTTCCATTTAGGGTTAAGTAATAGCAGATTACATTAGGGACATTGACCAAGCTAGGTAAGTGCATAGCTAGTTAGTTAATTGTAAAAATCAATGGCTGTGTCCAGAACAGCTCCCTTGACAATTGAGCACTCAATGCTGATGGCTCTATACAGCACATGAGTAGGACAGGGACTAGTTTAAATTAGCCTTCAGCTCTATAACACTATTTAAATAAACGCAGGCCTAAGTAATAGATTTGTTGATTATTTTATATATATACATTGGTTGAACTATAATGTGAAATAGCATTTAAGCTGTAGTCTGGAGTAGGGGTGGATAATATGGTGATGAAATAATCTAAGATCTGAATCGTGATTATGCTCTGCTCCTCATCGTCATTTTTACCATAACAATGCCAGGGTTCATATAAATAAAAATAAATTAAGTATTATGATGAACATTGGATTGGCTGTACGTGAAGTTAAAATTGCCACAATGCTTCAGTCATCAGTAATATTCTCAGTTATCAAATGCAGGAAACTAGTCCAATGGAGAGAATTACTCAGCGTTTCTTTGTAAGTGTGAGTGAGGTCTCTTATCACATTACAACCTGAAATACCAGGAATTTTGGCCCAGGGTAATTCAATAGGCATTTCATCCACCCTGTTCTATAATACGGAATGAATGTTGTGGTTGTACACCGCCTCAAGCCCTAAGTAGCTGCGATTTTTTTTCTCTAGGGTTTACAGAAAATGATTTGAAAAGATCTGTGGGTGAAAATGCAGGTTTGAGAGACTAAAGGAAACATTAGCTCAGACAGTTTCTTTATTCAAAATCTTGATGTCTGCGATGGTTTCTAGTGGTGGATCTTGTAAAATACTGTTAAAGAAAGCTATAAAACACGTGATGGCGTTAGCTTGATGCATCTAAAGTGATAAAATGGCACTAAAAATCCTGATGAAGGCCTATTGCATGTAAATGGAGCGCTGTCAGTGGGAGAAATATAGTGGCTCGTAAATGTATTAAATCAATGTTACGGTATGGGACATATATCACTGTGTGTGCTGGAAAAGGACTAGACCAGGACTAAACTGGTATTAAATCAGAACTAAACCAAGACTAAACAAGGACTAAAACAAGAATACATGTAGGGTAAACCAGGGCTAAACCAGAATCAAACAAAGACTAAACCAGGACTAAACCAGAACTTATTCCAGACCAAACTAAGACTAAATCAGAACTAATCCAAGACTGAATTACGGTCAAACCAAGGCTAAACTAAGACTTCAACTTGGGCTAGACCTAGACCAAGAATAGGACTAAACCAGGATCAAAATGCTAACCAAGGCTAAAACCGGGCATTACTAGGACAATACATACTAGGACTAAATCAGACGTAAACCTACACTAAACCAAGACTAAATTGGGATCGAGCCATGGCTAAACCAGGACTAAACCAAATCAAAACAGAACCCAAGGACTAAAACTAAGAGACCTGCGCTAGACCAAGACTAAACTAGGTCCAAACAAGGACTAAAAGAGGAGCAAACCAAGGACTTAACTAGGACTAAGCCATGTGTGTGCCATATACAGTATTTCTACCAAGTGCTGAAAGAGGCTTGGTTTTTAATATATTCTTCCAGTGTCTCGGTGGGGGCCTTGGTTGGGGGTGATATTAATTGTGAGAGCCTTATCGGAGCAAACCAGGCGTCTGCCGCGGGGGGGTTAAAGGGGATGCAGATTTGGTACGATCCTGTAGGGGGGTGTCCCTGGAAGAGTAAGACATGGCTAGGATTTTTTTATTGCAATCACTTTATTAGGTAGATTTGACCTAATAAAGGGTCCCTGGTGTGGTCTTCTGCTGCTGTTTCTGCTGAATTCTCTGTAAACCCTAGACATGCTGGTATGTATTGAATGTAGTACACAAACTTTCAATTATTAACTTAATTGTCCGGATTAAAGCTCAAACATATGAAATCACATGCAGACCCAAACAAGACAAATCATGCTGCACCTTAACCCAGTTATATTTGATCTGGGTCAAGCACACACGTGGGGGAACTAGGACTCCGGTCTGACTCAACATTACAAAATAAAGATGATTTCTGCTTTTTCATGTGAATCATGCACGTATGAACCAGGACAAAACCAGGACAAAACCGGGTCCAAACCAGGACTAAACCAGGAGTAAACCAGGTCTAAACCAGGACTAAACCAGGAGTAAACCAGGTCTAAACCAGGACTAAACCAGGAGTAAACCAGATCTAAACCAGGTCTAAACCAGGAGTAAACCAGGTCTAAACCAGGACTAAACCAGGAGTAAACCAGGTCTAAACCAGGACTAAACCAGGTCTAAACCAGGTCTAAACCAGGATTAAAAGGGGTCTTTTAGTCTAAATGTGTGAAAATGGTTTTACTACCACATGTATGGCCCATGTGTTTAAAGAAGCCAATTCAATGTTATTAAAACTATACTTAAACCTTTTGACCCATTTTGTGCCCAATCCACCATTTGGAGAATTTCCAATGTGCACCGTTCCTGGTTATAATTCAGGCTATGTGTTAAAATGTGGGTTTATTAAACTGTAATGTATAGAAACTGCTGTAGGTCTGTGGCCACAAAACCACATTGTGTTTATAAAATGTAGTCTTTAAGGGTTAAATATAGTCCGGAGACATATGTTGAGTCTAGGATAGAGCTTTTAATACATACACTTGGAAAGGTCCTTGGACAGTAGTCACATTTTTGTTCTGAAAAGGTGTATTTTTCTGTATCTATTTCTGCTTTTCCATTGGACCAAATCATGCAATTATGAACCAGGACTGAACCAAGATTAAACTGGACTAAACCAGGACTTGTGAAAGTTTAACAGTTAATATTTGAGTCTTCTTTCAAGTGTCAATGTGAACTGAATCTGAACTAAAGTGATGGTTTGCGGTCCCGCCTTTGGTCCACCTGACCCCGACACATGGACAACCATCTGGACCAGGATTAGACCGGACTTGAATACACTTCAGCTCAGCCATCTGTCCCAGAGAGAACAGGGTTAGGGCAAGCCATGTCAAGTTGACAATATTGACTAGTGCTCACGAAAGGAAATATAGTGATTAAAGATATTGTTGGACATTTTGAGAGTAACAGATGTGTAAGATGAGTTATTGTTTCATTCATTATTTTAGTGAATCAATACACGGTCCTATATGCACTGTTGTGACGCTATTGGCGGAAGGATATGTGTGGTGATAAGGTGTTCTATTACGCTATAGTGCTTTTGTGAATAGTAGAATTTAATGGGTGCGGATTTGTCAAAGCTATAGACCCTTTCAAAGTCTGTAAAGAGAAAGCTCTAACATTAAACAATAGCCACTTAGCGTAACTGATAGGTAATATAGCAAACAGAAGGAGATATACCAATGCTGTTCAATCTAGTAGTGAACCATGTGCAATGTCGCCTGCTTATTTTTAAATTTACACAATATATTGAGACAACAATTCCTACCAATATCTAGACTTCCGATGCTGAGTATCTTCATTTCTCTTTCACCGAGCAGTCCCCCCATCTTTCAGTTTCAGTGAGTGCCCGGCTTTTGAGCAATTAAGCCCTTAACAATAAATGCTCTGTCCCAGGACCCTTCCTCTATTCTCCCCCATTCAGTTTGTACATTTAGTCTCTACAATACAGACATTACTAGACTTACCACAGGGGCTGATGATGAAAATGATGAAAATGATGAAAATGGTTCTCACACGCTATTGTGGTGATAAGGGTTGGCAAGTAACAAGATATCTTTTGTTCACTTATTTTGCACTCAAGGAGGTTGTGGGTGCAATTCTTGACTGACAACAATGTCTCTGTATAGTCCCCCCATGTTACTGTTGTTCTCTCCTCCTAAATAGTGGTTGTTTGATATCATTTTGTAATATCGTTCGGAAGTTGGGTCACAAAATAACCCGATCAGGGATACACTAAAAAGAGTTAAACGTTGATCCACTTTCATTGTCTCAGTTTCACATCAGTCCAACATTCTAGATTGTATTTGAGATTTCTGAGATTATATCTGTGTGAGATATCCATGGGAGTTGGACCTATTTACTTAAAGCTGAACTACCTGATTTCCCCCCCTCCCATTTAAGCAAAAATAATTCCTCAGTCAATAGCACAGTTTAACAGAAGTTTGAGGTCCTCTGTGGGCTTATTTTCACGCTTCCACGGGACAGGAGCCCTCTGATGGGTCAATACATCCATTATCTGTGAATCTATCAGGAGCAATGTGAGGAGCTGAGGTATAATTTCACAGTTTATTCACAGATATTTTTACTTCAAAGTTTTAACTCCAGACGGTCGTTATCGTCACACTTCTGTCTGTGAACCTGTACGAGGGCATGTGTGCTCTATGTGAGAGACAGGAAGGGTAAAGGTTGGGAGTTATTAGGTGTTTTTTTGTTTTTTTCTCACATAATCAGGTAGTGTAGCTTTAAGTAAACTGTCAAATAAGTTCGAATTCCCGTCACATCTTTAGTTAAACCATCATCTCCTCTCTCAGTAATCACACTTAATTACATCCATCTTTTTCATCCAGGTGCCCACAGACGTGTCCATGGGGCTCCTGGCCGAACCGCAGGTGGCCATGTTTTGTGGTAAACTCAACATGCACATCAACGTCCAGACGGGGAAGTGGGAGCCAGACCCCTCAGGGACCAAGACCTGCATCGGGACTAAAGAGGGGATACTGCAGTACTGCCAGGAGGTACGGATAATGTTCCCAACCACACCACTGACAGCACACAGACAGAGGCTAAAATGGACTGAATATATGGTTTTAACAGGGGTGGGGGTTAAGGCTAATGTTTTGGTTGGTTGATCCCTCTAGAGGTAGGAGATATGGTAAAAATATTATAGGATATTATTTAGCGGATTTTGTAATTTAGTTTTATACACAAGAATACACGAGTCAACGATCCTCACAGATTATCAGATACTCATAACGTCACATCACACACCACTAACTCCTGTCAAGAAGGTCCCGGGTTAATCATTCCCACAGGCCAGCCTTTCTTTCCATGGGCTCTCCTGTGACTGCGTAGATTTCTTCATTCTGTGATGTGCATATGAAACTGTGTGGTAAACAATAAAGTCAAATTCATTTCAATGTTGCGGATATTTCATTAGCTTCAAGTTGTTTTTTGAATGTTTTATCTGAGTACAAAGACATCTTCTTGTGGGAACATTGGTCTTGTGACTGTTGAATTATACAGTGTGTGTGTAACTTTGCCGAAAATGCCCTGAAATCATCTTTTACATTGACCTATTTGTAGATTCTGGCTTAATATTGTGTGTGCATTATCCCGTTGTGTGTGTTTTAGGTTTACCCCGAGCTGCAGATCACAAACGTAGTGGAGGCCAACCAACCAGTGTCTATTCAGAACTGGTGTAAGAAGAGCCGTAAGCAGTGTCGGAGCCACCTGCATATCGTGGTTCCCTACAGATGTCTGGGTAAATATTCCACACATACTGTAAATTTACACTATTTTTTGTTATTTTATGTCTAATTTGATGTGATATGTTGTGTTTTAGTGGGAGAGTTCGTGAGTGATGCGCTGCTGGTGCCTGATAAGTGTAAGTTTCTTCACCAGGAGAGGATGGATCAGTGTGAGAGCCACCTGCACTGGCACACTGTCGCCAAAGAGGTCAGTATACACAACACAACTATAACATAACTGTTTTGGATATTAAGATGGATCCAGCCATTGGGGGTCATAAGCCAGTTTTGCTTGGGTAAACCAGCTCTAAACCAGGGCAAAACCAAGACTAAACCATATTAAATTATCAACCTGCGAACCACTACCATATATTTTAACATTATATTGTGTCCTTTCAGTCTTGTGGCGACCGCACCATGAACCTGCACGACTATGGCATGCTGCTGCCCTGTGGCATTGACCGCTTCAGGGGGGTCGAGTTCGTGTGCTGCCCCGCTAAGGTCCAAGAGCAGGACGAAAGCTTTGAACAGGAGGGCGACGATGGAGATGTGTGGTGGGGAGGAGCCGAGACTGACTATTCTGACAACAGGTGGGTAATACAGGACTAAACCAGATGTAAACCGGGACTAAACCAGGACTAAAGCAGGTCTAAACCAGGACTAAACAGAGACTAAACCGGGACTAAACCAGGACTAAACCGGGACTTAACCAAGGCTAAACCGGGACTTAACCAGGACTAAACCAGGACTTAACCAAGGCTAAACCAAGACTAAACCGGGACTAAACCGGGACTAAACTAGGACTAAACCAGGACTTAAACAAGTCTAAACTAGGACTAAACCGGGACTAAACCGGGACTAAACCAGGACTTAAACAAGTCTAAACCAGGGCATCAAAGAGAGAAGAGAGAAACATGCCATTTGTACTATGCCAATTAGCAGCACCAAACACCACTACAATCACATGTATAGATTACATAGACGTGTCTTGCCCAAGGACACAACAACAACTGCTCCCCAAATGAGTCAAAATCAACATTTCTACAAATGTCTACTTTTATTTTTGTCTCATAGCATGGTCCGTGAGCCAGAACCCGAGCCCGTTGAGCCGCAGCCGAAAGAGGAGCCCAAACCTCAGACTGTGGTCCAGGAGGAAGTGGATGATGAAGAACAGGAAGTGACCGAGGAGGACAACAAAATGGCCGACCAAGAAGAAGACAATATCGACCAGGACCAAGATGGCGACGGCGAGAACGACCAGGATGTAGCCGCGGAGGAGGAGGATGACGATGAGGAAGAGGATGAGGAGGAGGATGGAGGTGATGAAGATTTTATTGAGACAATGGATGAAGACGAGAGGACTACAAACATCGCCATGACGACGACTACAACAACTACAACGGAGTCGGTCGAGGAGGTGGTCAGAGGTGAGCGAGATGTTTACACATTCTATAGTGTTACCATGGTTTTTATCAAGCCGTAAACAGAATGAGAATGCTGGTTTGAATTTTGATCCTTGGAGGTTTCCATAGTCTTACAATATATGAGAAAGGGCTGCTGATAAGTATTTACAGTGATATTATAGCCTTGCATATGTCCTCTCATTGGTGAAGTGGTTAGGGGCCACACATAAAAGTACCTTGCATGGTGCCAGTCCCAAGCACAGATAAATGGATGTTGTGTCAAAAGTGTCTGGCCAAATAAACAAATGCAAATCAATGGCCTGACCAAAAAGCACTTTCTTGATGGTATCATGATCCTTCAAATCAACATTATTAAGCCAAATTAGCCAAAAAAGTTCTGTTTTTCTTCACATTCGGTGGCTTTGCTGAACACAGTTGAACCCTTCCGTCTTTGTGTTTATTGGACTCATCTATCATCAGCCTTTCATTAGACACGAGCCATTACAAAAACTATTGTTGCGTTTTCATATTGGAGTTCAATGGGATTTTTAAATGGGATTTCAAGCTCAAGCTCATGAATGTGTGGCTCATGTTTTGTTAAAAGGAGAAGTAAGTGATATGTTTCCAAGCAACTATGAGCCCTAGGCGGGTATACCATGGACAATATAGTCCAGTGGTCACAGGGCAAGACATAGACTAAAGACAACCATTCACTGTCACATTTATTCACTATGGATCATTTCACTTCACCTATACATGCATGTCTTTGGACAGTACCACAGTAACACGAGGAGGACATACACACGCCAGCATAGAATTACATTACTGATATCATGTTCAGGGGTCAAAAGGGTAAAAAAGTGTGTTGCAAACACCATTGTCACACACACATAAGCAAAGTGGGTACAGTGTCTTGCCCAAGGACCCAATGGCAGTATATGAACTGGATAGAGATCAGACCACTAACCTTTTTGGAACATTGGTATTGATGGAGATTTCAAAGATGACGAGAAAATGCCACAAAATGCACTTACTTCTCTTTCAGTCATATTTGTTTTGTTTACATTTAAGTTTTTTTTAGGCCCTGAAAGACGACGGCCATTTTGTTCAACCATATTTCCATATCTCATTCATTATTTTCACCCATTTTCCATCTTTTTGTGTTAATGTTTTGTCCATAAAGATGTTTGCTGGGCCGGGGCAGAGACCGGACCGTGCCGCGCCATGCTGCCGCGTTGGTATTTTGACCCATCGGAGTCAAAATGTGTCCAGTTTATCTACGGAGGCTGCGGTGGCAACAGAAATAACTTTGAGTCTGAAGAGTACTGCCTGTCTGTCTGCGGCAGCTTCAGTAAGTGCTAGCATCCAAGGCTAATGCTAACAACAACAACAGCTAGCATTAGCAGCTGGTTTGAAGACTAATCTCTCCAATCTGTCTTCGCTAACCTTCACGTTTGCCAATAAAGTCCAAATGGACCATGGCTTAATCGGGTCTAAGCAAGTGCTAGCATCCAAGGCTAATGCTAATAACAAAAACAACAGCTACTATTAGCATTAGCAGCTAGCGTTAACTGGTTTGAAAGCTGCTAATCTCTACAATCTGTCTTCTCTAACCTTCACGTTTGCTGTTGACTGCCCTTCTGGGTTGATTAAACTAAACTAGATTAAGAAATACTTAGCAGGGGTGCCCAACCAATCATATAAGCTAGTGCCAAGACCTGAATGATCTAGTTCAGGGATAAAGACCTCCACTATACTGCAGATTCACAACGGTCATGTTCCTGCCCCCCAGCTCCCATTAAAATGTATAGGGCTATAGAATGTTCTGATGTCACCTGCGACCCAGCAATACAATGGACCTAACAACATAAGGTGACTTTTACATCAGCCGAACAAAAGACTTTGTCAGATGTCAGGTCTCCATGGCAACAGGCATCATTATTCTCAAACGCTATAATCTGTGTAAGTACAGTTATTTTAAAGGAACTGGCTAAAACAGCAGCAATACTTTCAAGCCGGGAACATATTCCTGATAATTCCACATGGATGTTAAGCAGGCTGGCATAATCATCAAATGAGTATCACTAGTAGGAGCCTATACAAGTAACTATGGGCCTTAGGCGGGATTAGATTTGGTAATTCACTCTTGCAAACCAGGTATAAAATAGGATTTAACTAAAATCTAATTGGGAATTAAATTAGGTTAAAACCAGGACTAAACAAACACTAAACCAGGACTAAACCAAGACTAACCCGGACTAAACCAGGACTAAACCAAGACTAAACCAGGACTAAACCAAGACTAATCTATGTCTAAACCAAAACTAAACCAAGATTAAACCAAGACTAAACTAGGACTAAACTATGTCTAAACCAAAACTAAACCAAGACTAAACCAAGACTAAACCAGGACTAAACCAAAACTAAACCAGGACTAAATCAAGACTAAACCAGGACTAAACCAAGACTAAACCAGGACTAAACTATGTCTAAACCAAAACTAAACCAAGACTAAACCAGGACTAAACTATGTCTAAACCAAAACTAAACCAAGACTAAACCAGGACTAAACCATGACTAAACCAAGACTAAACCAGGACTAAACCAAGACTAAACCAGGTCTGAGCCAAGACTAAACCAAAACTAAACCAGGACTAAACTAAGACTAAACCAAGACTAAACCAGGACTAAACCAGGACTAAACCAGGACTAAACCAGGACTAAACTATGTGGTAACATGATCAATGAAAACAATAGACATCAATTCAAAGTTCTTTTAAAATGCTGAACAGACCTCTGACATTAACTGTGGTGGGATCATGATCATCCTAACCATGAAGTAAACCCGTAGAGTTCTGTTGGGTTTGTCTTGTGTCTGTTTAAAGGCTTGTTTTTGTCTTTTTATTTTCAGTTGGTGAGATCATTGTGGGAAATGTTATGTTGTACTGAAGCATGTTGGATAGACTCATGGAGATTTGAATACATGAAAATACACCAGCTCCTGACATACTCCAGTCCTTTTATATGTTCCATTTGCTTCCTCTTCTACAGCCCACGCAGGAGAATCCTTGGACGTATCTTATATGTTATTATATCAACACTAAGACATATACAGCTCCATATTGTTCTATAGGCTTCACTGGACGTGTTTTTCAATGTAATAATGCTCCCTGTAGTATAATGCACCCATGTCATTCCTCAATTTCTCAGTTTTTTCATACATTTTCATCCACAAAGGCAATTTTCACTCTGCTGAACATAATGGAAGCAGTGTAGTGCATCAGTGTTGGTGTGCCTTAACATAACGATAGACTCTGGCTGAAATGATTATCCGTTTGTCCGTTTGAAGGGCCCATATAACGAGTTTTTCAAGCCTTGAGAGCCAATTCTGCCTCTAGAGACATCCTCTTTTTGGGAGCTGTTGCTTTCACTCAGATAATAACCACGCCCACGTGACTAATACAGCCAATCAGACAATGAAAAATATTAGCAACATGGGGTATATAGTCACCTATCTATGTAAAAAAAAAAAGTAATGGCTAATGGCTCACTCACACATCCCAATCCTGATTTCATATTGCATAACTTTCATTCATTGAGTGCGTGAGGTGGCATCTGGCCAAAACAATGGTCCAATCTCTCCTCTAGGCTCCATTGTGAATCAATTATATGAGCATGGAGGGAGATTAACTCAGTGTGGAGATTGCCGTCAGAATTGCTTGCTGTAGGAAATTGGAATGTTCGTAAAATGGCATTATTCCTGAAAGTCAATATCCCGGAAAGACAAAACATCGGCTGTGACATTTTGTGGCCAAATCTCAGTAATACGAATGAGCTGTAGAAGTGGAAATAGAAAATCATATTATTCAGGCTGTGATTACTTGGATTTTCACAGCTTTGCTCATAAAATTAATTTGATATGTGCCTAGTTTTGGTTTAGACCACAGTTTAGTCCCTTTAGACCTGTTTATGTCTGGTTTAGTCCTGGTTAAGTCTTGGTTCATAACCTGGTGTAGTCCTGAGTTTTTATAGTCATTTCACCACTAAATTCTTCATTTTATTGTACTTTCTGCAGTGCCCACAGCCACCCCCAGCTCCCCCGACGCCGTTGACCACTATTTGGAAACCCCCGCTGACGAGAACGAGCATGCCCACTTCCAAAAGGCCAAAGAGAGTCTGGAGGCCAAGCACCGTGAGAGGATGTCCCAGGTATGGACAATCATTCTGTGAGAAAAATCTAAATCTAGTCTTCAATAGTCCACTTCTGTAGGACATTTTCGAGAGACAGTGGTTGTCGGCTGCTCACATCTTTTAATCATGCTAAACGGCTGATCTGATTTCCCGTGTTGCTGATGTTCCAGGACCATCTTTTCTATGACCCCCCAACCTAGCACCCATGGCCCTGACCCAAACCTTAAATAATTTCCATTTTAATACTGAAATATTTCACGTCTATGATAATTTTATATTTACTTTCGACATCTTTCCTCCGTGGCCTTGCAAATGTCAGAGGTATTTTGGCATTAGGCACTTGAAGGAGGCTGTTCAGATCTGACTAATTAAAAGATATTGTGGAAAAATGTGGCTTGAAAGAGCAAGATATGAGTCTGGTTGGAGGCAAAGTAAAGGCCAGGCCATACTTGGATGATTGAGCTATGGATGATTCAGATATTTTGCAGAATAGACCAAAATATAAGTTACTTTATCAAAGATTTTCAACATTACTAGTAACTTATCAATGTCTCCTTGACGTCAACAGAAGCACTTGACTTTACTCCCACTCTGTGTACTAGGGCTGCGTGGTTTAGCTCAGTTGGTAGAGTGTGCGGCCCATATTCAGAGCCTGTCCTGTCAAACCAGTTCACGCACACTTTAAGCCTGTCTGGAAGCATTAACACTTGAAAGAAGACTCCAATATTAACTGTTTAACTTCCACAAGAATCACACGCCTTTCAGAACATGTAGAGGTTAGACCTACAACCTACCAGGATCCTACCAGCTGAGGATATTATTGTGATTAACCCCACGTGTACTCACTAACTCTACCTCCACTGTGCCACGAACACATGACCTTAACTAGTTTCCAATATTTATAATTGAATACTAATTTCACCAATTTCCTTTTGCCCTACAGGTGATGAGGGAGTGGGAAGAGGCCGAGAGAGAGGCCAAGAACCTGCCTCGGGCCGATAAGAAGGCCGTCATCCAGGTAAGAGTCTGTACGGAAACATATCTACTGGGTTTTATGGACATGTTTCCATAGAGACAGCAGTCTGAGCAGAGACGCCCAGACTTCCCTCTCCCCAGACGCTCTTCTGGGGAGGATTCCAAGGCGTCCCCAGGCCAGCTGAGAGATATAATCCCTCCAGCGTGTCCCAGGTCTTCCCCGGGGTCTCCTCCTGGACCCGGTGCCCTTGTTTCATTAAGTTAAATCATGTTTACCAGGGATAGGAAGATTCTAGGCCAATACCAAAATTTCAATATGCAATTTGGCTGATGATGGATTCTGAACAGATTTTGGAGGGATTTGGTTTGTTTCTGATAAACAGGGTCAAAATGTAGTAAAAATAATCAGTCTCTCTCCTGCCATGTGAATATAGTCCGATACCGGTGTGCATCCCGAACCCTTTAACTAAGTTTGATTATTTGTCCACAGCGTTTCCAGGAGAAGGTGGAGGCGTTGGAGCAGGAAGCGGCCAGTGAGAGGCAGCAGCTCGTAGAGACACACATGGCACGAGTCGAGGCTCTGCTCAACGACAGAAGAAGACTGGCTCTGGAGAGTTACCTGACCGCACTGCAGCAGGACCCACCCAGGGTAAACATCAAATAATATTGGACTCAACCAGGTCTAAACCACGAATGAACCAGGTCTAAACCAGCTCTAAACCAGGACTAAACCAGGTCTAAACCAGCTCTAAACCAGGACTAAACCAGGACTGTGTAAAACGGCTGAGTCTGGCTTTATTCTGAGTCAATGCAAAACTAAAACTACAGATTACTTCAGATTGTAAACAATAAATAAATGATCTCTGGACTCCTGAACCTGAACGGCCAACTCAAGTTAATTCAACAGTCAAGTGTTATAGGTCTAAAACAGGACTAAACCAAGACACAAGCTAGGCAGTTCTCTGATTTGATGTTGCTGGAGAGGCCATGGGAGGGACTCAAGTTAAATAATGATAATGACGGCACTGCAGGAAGCTTTATCTTGATTGTTTGATTAGTTAAAATGAAACTGAAATTAAATGCTTTATTAGTCCTGATTTAATAGTTTATTTATTACAGTTTTTATTGTAATTTTCACTGTCTTTTTTACTTGAATTAAGAAAAAATATATGAAAAACTGTGAGAATTTTTAAGTCAAATAATATAGAAAAAAAATATGAATTCATCAAAACTACTGAAATCAAGATGAATATTCCTAATTCAATTCAATGTTTGTGGTGAGATGATCATAGAACGGGATCAGATAGTACATTTTCAGCATTTTCTAATAATACATGTCTTATTTCAGGATCCCTCTGGACGGCTGTTCTAACGGAGCATGTCCGGGACCGCTCTCATTATCCTGTGGACGCAGCTGGACCCTTGGCTCCACGTCACCTCACATTTGTCTCTGAAACAATGGCCGAGTTATATAAGCACATACCTGATACCCCCGAGATCTGACAAATACAACTTTATGTGTTATTTATGATTTTTACATTTTAATATAAGGTTCATTTAAAACATCAAATCAACACCATTACTAACCATGTTACTAACTGAAAAACTAGATTAGAGAGTGAATATATGGGATGTGTACAGAGGAGGGATAGTGAATATATGGGACGTGTACAGAGGAGGGACAGTGAATATATGGGACGTGTACAGAGGAGGAGAGTGAATATATGGGACGTGTACAGAGGAGGAGAGTGAATATATGGGACGTGTACAGAGGAAACCTGAAGACAGTTGGTGTGAGAGGATGCTGAGGGTCAGGTTATATGGAGGCGGATGATTCACTGTGGTAACAAATAGAACAGGGGGGTTTGTTGTTTGAGTAAACCTATACCTATATACCTATATACTTTTCCCATATAGGTCATTATGGTGACAGGAGACCACCCGATCACAGCCAAGGCCATTGCTAAAGGTGTAGGCATCATCTCTGAAGGAAACGAGACGGTGGAAGACATCGCAGCACGCCTCAACATCCCAGTCAGCCAAGTCAACCCCAGGTAAAACTGTGACCCCACTGAGTCAACCCCAGGTAAAACTGTGACCCCACTAAGACTGTATTAATGCCTGGATCTGTGGTAAACAGGCAGAATACCTTGAGAGGCTGGTTATTATCCAGATCTGAGAATAAAGAAGAATGATGTGATGACCAGTGCTTGTTTTCAGAGATGCCAAAGCCTGTGTGATCCACGGCACTGACCTGAAAGACCTGTCACAAGAACAAATGGACGACATCCTGAAGAACCACACAGAGATCGTCTTCGCCAGAACATCTCCACAACAGAAGCTCATCATCGTCGAGGGCTGCCAGAGACAGGTACGCTCTGCACACAACAGTCATGGGGCAGAATAACACACCATCAGAGTTACTTTTGATTCAATTTACATTTAGCTGAAATAAAATCAGGCTGCTCAGTGTGAGCCTAGTCATTTATTAGCATCACCAAACACAAACACCAGACATGAAGCTAAAGCCACACATACAGCACACGCCTGATGTTAACGAGGACGTCACGTTAAGACAGTTTATATTCGACAAGGACACAACACACGACTCTGCGACTCGTAAGCGGTTTGCGATTGGTCCGTCCGCAAAATCGCAGAGAAATGATTCGCTGTGAACAAGGGACCAGACCCCGCTTTTATAAGACGTGGGAGTGGCTGGTATACCTGGCTGGTCACTTATGGGACGTAAATATGCTTATATAACAACAGAATAGATATACTCATCTTCACTTGAATAATGGCAACGAGCAAAAAGAGAAACATCAAGCGTCCATGTTGGTTATGGTTTTGTTTTTGTTCAGGGTGCCATTGTAGCCGTGACAGGAGATGGTGTGAACGACTCCCCCGCTCTGAAGAAAGCAGACATCGGTGTGGCCATGGGGATCTCAGGGTCAGACGTGTCCAAACAGGCCGCAGACATGATTCTACTGGACGATAACTTCGCCTCCATCGTCACCGGCGTCGAGGAAGGTGAGAGACGAAACAACAGTGAACAATATAATGTGAAATAAAACAGAACTAATGAGCCGTACACAAATTCAGTTTGTTAGGTTTAGCTCAGTCGGCAGAGCGGCCATTTTCAAGGCTCGCTCTTCTTCTCTCTTCTTCTGTGGCACTACCGTTCTGTCATTAAAACGGAAAATATAAACAACTATATTAGATTTAAATATAGAAAACTAACCTTATTGTAACTTATAAATGTCAGACCAACTTGATTAGAAATGTGATTGATTGGAACATTTGAAAGTGGTTAGTGTCTGAACCCTGCTCACATTGGTGTATTCACTATATTTCTGTTTGCAGGCCGCTTGATCTTTGACAACCTGAAGAAGTCCATTGCGTACACTCTGACCAGTAACATCCCAGAGATCACTCCCTTCCTCTTCTTCATCTTAGTCAACATCCCTCTCCCTCTGGGCACCATCACCATCCTCTGCATCGACCTGGGCACTGACATGGTGAGGCAAACAAAGACATTGATTAGCCTTTAGCATTAGAGCCTTTAGCGTGTTCACATTTGCTGTGCGCACTGCTCCAATAATACATCAGACTCGCTGTAGCTATCAGTTTGTGCCATACTCAAGGACAACACTAGATGGCAGTGTTTGACTTATGAAACATACTTGCTCTGTGTTCAGGTCCCAGCCATCTCTCTGGCGTACGAAGCAGCGGAGAGCGACATCATGAAGCGTCAGCCCCGTAACCCGCTCCGAGACAAACTGGTGAACGAGAGACTCATCAGCATCGCCTACGGACAGATCGGTGAGAGTCTGGGCCCTGTTTAACTAAAGAATCACACCACACCCAGACACAGTGAAAATGTATTGGTCGTATGTATTATGGTGGATTCCCACACTCATTTACCGCTCTTGGTAGTTTAGATTGACCTCTGTTGACCTCTTACACAGTATATCTGTGCATCTGTCTGCATCTGTCTGCATCTGTCTGCATCTGTCTGCAGGTATGATCCAGGCTCTCGGTGGGTTCTTTGCATACTTTGTGATCATGGCGGAGAATGGTTTCCTGCCCTCTGAACTGGTCGGGATCAGGCTGAACTGGGATGACCGCTCCAACAACGATGTAGAGGACAGCTACGGACAGCAATGGGTACGAGACCTGAGAGTGTACATCAATATAGTATCATATGTGTGTGTGTAATATAGTTTCACATGGTACACACACGAACACATGGTTTTATTTATTTTAACTTTGATAATATAGTAATGTCTATTTAAACATTCTACTGATAACGTCCACAAACATATTGAACTACACTTTGACATTTCCGGATCCCAAATTGACGAGCCAAAGGACGTGAATGTCGGGTAAACTACCATCCGAACGTGCCCTTAATGTGATTGTTTTTGGTTTTTGGTGATTGTTCTTCATCTCTAGACGTACGAGCAGAGGAAGATCGTGGAGTTCACGTGTCACACAGCCTTCTTCGTCAGTATCGTGGTGGTGCAGTGGGCTGATGTCATCATCTGTAAGACCAGACGTAACTCAGTGTTCCAGCAGGGCATGAGGTCAGTCTCAAACATGAAACTAACATGCATCAGCGTCAGTCAATATTTGGGATTATTTTAGCCAATATTCCTCATGCAGTGTTTTTGTGAATGAAGAAGCAGTTGAAATGTTGGATGATCATGAGTATGTGTGTTACATAATTCTGCCACTAGATGGAGCTAAAGACTTAACTCTACATGGTCCAGTCTGTACGGATGTCAAACAGATGTTAACATCTAGTTAATATATATGAGCCTCAGAAATGCATTGTGGAATATTGAAAATGTATTTATTTATCTGATAATAACATGATTGCAGCTGTGTCTGGTTGTGATGTAATGTTTACTGTACCCTTTCTCCAGGAATAAGATACTGATCTTCGGCCTGTTTGAGGAGACAGCTCTGGCTGCGTTCCTGTCCTACTGCCCGGGCATGGACGTGGCTCTTCGAATGTACCCACTCAAGTACGTTTACCCGATAATATTTACCTCAGCAGTATTCACACTCTTCTCTCACTCTCTTCTCTCACACTCTTCTCTCACTCTCTTCTCTCACACTCTTCTCACACTCTCTTCTCTCACACTCTTCTCTCACTCTCTTCTCACACTCTTCTCTCACTCTCTTCTTTCACACTCTTCTCACACTCTCTTCTCTCACACTCTTCTCTCACTCTCTTCTCTCACACTCTTCTCACACTCTCTTCTCACACTCTTCTCACACTCTCTTCTCT
>JAVQKC010123495.1:0-17663 GCA_036025475.1 Philypnodon macrostomus
ATAACATGGAATAAGAAAAGAATAACTGCTCTGCACTTCTCAAAATACAGATGCACTGCCCTCACAGGAGATTATCGTTTTTAATCATACATTTGATGATGCAAAACGATCTAAAGTGCATCAAGAGACATTTTGCATCAGTTGACATCCACTCCATTAAAATAAGTTTAGGAATGAACATTTGTTAAACAATCTTATTTAAGAGATCAAATCCTGATTGTTTTCGATTCCTCAAGTAACATTCACTATTAGTTAACACTTGCCAAAAGATCTGCATTACTGCATCTCCTCAGTCATCTGGATGTCCTTGTCTATTGTTTATATACACATCTCTTTCTGTGAAGCCCCAACCTTGTTATATAGGGCTATACAAATAAAATCGAACTTGGATACCACTAGAGACAGGCTTTTACTCACCCACATCTGAAGCAGAACACTGGGGATTTTGTGCAAAACACTTGTAGAGCAACAGGAGTGGCACAAGTTTGTTTGGCCCACTCTGACCTCTACTTCTGGTGACGCAGTGACTATTTACCAGGGAAGCAGAGGGCTTTCTGGGTTACACAAAGAGAGAACTACTATGTACAATCAATTTCTCTATTCTCTTTGGTCAGTCTTTACATATGTACAACACTAACAGAGCTGTGCACTCAGTTAATCTGAGCCATGCGCCTCTCCACAGCAAGGAAGTTGAGCATGGTCTGCACTAGCTCTGGGAGGTCGTAGTCGTGTTTCCATCCCCAGTCGTTTTGTGCATTGGAGTCATCAAAGTTCATTGGCCAACTGTCAGCTGGAAATGTATAAAAAAAACATGCTTTAGGTTTCAATGTGTTTTTTTACAGCCAAACAAAATATCAGATTTGTATTAGTTGTCACATTGCACCATCGGCTAATGTGTGACTTAGACGAATACTGCACACTTACCAATAGCCTGCCGGACAGGGTCCACGTCATATGTGACCTCAAGTTCAGGCATCTGTTTGTGCAACTCCTGGGCCAGCTCCTCGGGGGTGAAGCTCATGGCATTGATGTTATATGTCCTCATGCTCAGGGTATCAGCTGGAGCCTCCATAACTTCCAGTGTGGCACGTAGGCAGTCATCTATGTACATCATGGGCAGCCGTGTGTCAGGTCTCAGATTGCATTCAAATTTGCCAGATTTGATTGCATCATGGAAAATCTGTACTGCATAGTCTGATAAAAAAAAAGAGAAATGAACAATGAATACCATATGTGCATAAAAAAAAGCAATGGGAAGTATAGAATTATAAAATAAGATTACTCTGAAAATGTCAGTTACGCAAGTAGCTTGTGACATGACAGCAGACACACAGAAATAGATGTCCATTAAAACTGAGACCCACTGTATAAGTGTCAGTATGATAAGATTTCATCTTTCACACCTGTTGTTCCGCCCCCAGGCATGGAGTCAGCAGAGATAATTCCTGGGTATCGCAAGCAGCGGAAATCCAGACCATAGCGGTGGTGGTAGTACTGTCAACAACAAAAACACAGTTAGAATACAGTTTAATTAAAGAGTACTAAACATGAGGACATTACAAAAACTGACTTCTCCCATGAGCTCAGCGTGGACTTTGGAGACACCGTAGATGGTGCGAGGTCTCTGCACACACAGGTCTGGTGTGGGGTTACGAGGAGAAGTGGGTCCAAAGGCACCAATAGTGCTGGGGACAAACAGACGCAAACCATGCTCTGCAGCAATGTCCAGGATGTTGTGCAGACCTAAAACCAAAACATTATCTTACCACTTGTAGAAGTACAGAAGTTACTTGTATTTTTGAATTACAACTCACCAGTGATGTTGACAGAGCGTGCCAGGGCCACATTGGCTTCACCAACAGCGCTAAGCAGAGCACTGTAATGAACCAGCCATGTGATGCGATTGTTCACCACAATTTCTCGCAGGTTCTTGTAGTCCAGAATATCAGAGTAGATGAATGGCCCTAGGAAAAAAAAGTTCAATGTGCTGGGAACACCCTTGTGTCTTTTTCCGATAAAATATATTTTACTGCTGTTGCCACATCATTATTGTAGGTATTCACGTAAAGCCAATCTTGTTCTCATGGTAATTACATTGACGCATCAGTTTTGTCTGTGACAGCCATTATTGGACACAGAAAAACAAGTGTCAAACATTGACCTGAAGTAACTCCGATATCTACTACACCTACAGCAAAAATCTGAAACCTGTTTGTACAGAAAGATAAGTCTAGAATCTCACTGATAGATTCACGGAAACGCAAGCAGCTCTAAGTAAGTCTCAACTTACCACTATGAAAAACGTTGCTTGGAGGTTTCCTGATGTCGGACAGAATAACATTGTTCTTTCCAAATCGCTTTCTGTAAAACAAAATGTCGGATGTCATGACCAAAGTGTGTGAAACTTTCTTTAAGCTTCCTTACGTAGCAGAATACATTACAGGCAGGGATAATGTGTTTACCTCAAGAGTTTGGCGAGTCCAACCCCGAGCTGTCCCAGGCCACCTGTGAAAAAAACCCCAACAAGAGTCAGCACAGGACACATGCACTAAATCAGCAACAAATAATTATCTCCTCCACTGGTTTCCATGGAGACTCCAGGGACAAACAAGAGAGTGGGCCTTAAGAAAAAAGGTCAAAGCACCAGACGCCTACTCTTTGTTTTGAAACTGGCATCTAATTTTGCTTTGGGCGCCAAGTTGGACATTCTGTACCAACCATCGTCTGTGTGTGTCCTCCAAAACTACAGCCTCTGACTGGTTGACATAAGGTCCCTCTTACCTGTAATAAGCACTTTAGGGTGGTCTGTCTCAGAGAAGGACACAGAGTGGAAGCTGGCGTCAGATGTCACCTGGCGAGGGGAGAAGCTGATGTTTCGTACAGCTATGGCCAGTGGCTGGCAGCTGCACGCTGGGCTGCTGAGGAGGGCCTGCTTGGCCACTTTGCCGAGGCTTCTGATGACAGGCATACTGGTATCTGCTCAGAAACAACATACAGAAATGTCCTTAAAATTAGGTGTAACAGACAATTCATTTTATGAGTGATCCTTTTCATTTATAGAACTCATGTGTGGTGCGTATAGTTGTCTTTTCAAACCACTAGACGCATGACAAGTACTGTCACCGCTACTTCTATTTATGCCAACCACACTGTAGTAGTGGCAGAGGACACGTCGAGAAAAACTGAATATATGACAAGCCATCGGCGCAGAGACACTGGCAACATGGCAACGAACACTACACAACGGACACACACAAGGGACACACACAACGGACACACACAAGGGACACACAAAAGCTGCAGTTTCTCCGACTCACAATCGACACATCACTCGACTCACACAATAGGTCACGATAAAAGCAGGTTTGAAAAAAAGTTTTTTTTCTTTGCGCTTAGCTTACGTTTATCCGCCACTATACATAGTACACGTACTCACCGAGAGAGTGCAGAGCTTCCAAAAAAGGAAGGAAGAGAGTAACTTGAGAGTATTTATACTGCCCTGCCTTTACCGAGAGCCAATCAGGATTAGAGGGGCATACAGTGTCATACAGACTACAATATTGCCGAGATGAGGGCTCAGTCACGTTCTGACAGTTTAACACCCAAAATACAGCAAATGTTACTGATTTATGTTATTTATGTGCTCTGGTCCACTTTCATATAGTGCGCGCTCTAGTGCCTCAGTGTTTTACGCACGAGGTTACATCCAATTATGTAACAGGCACTAGCGGTCTTTTGGACAAGCTAGTCTAGAGGCACCCCAAGTTTTTGTTATAAAACAGCAAATGTCATAGTTACACCAACACATTTCTTGTGCATGTAATAAAATTCATTCAAACTTATTAAAATGGCAGCTTCAATAGCCTGTTAAAATGTTATTACAAAGGATAAGGCAGCGTACTTACAGCTAAAAGGTAGTATTAAAAAAAAAAAAGTAAAGTAAATCCCGTGTGTACGTCTATGGTGATGCTGACACCCCGTGTGTTATCTCCGTCCAGTATTGCATCAGCTACGGGGCTATATATCAGCGTGCATCTGCTTCAAGAGGAAGCCGGCTTCCTCATGCACAGAGCCAATTGGCTGTCGCTCGAAGGTGCGGTCCTCCCTCATTGGCCACTCCCGCGAGTGACGTGTGCCAACGTTGGAGACAGCCGGCTCTTTGTGGCTCTCCTGTAATGTCGGCCACGTAAAGCGTATTTTAGCGCACTGGCTTGTATAAAGTTCCTAAAATATCTTCTGTTTTACTTTTTAAAGAATTACAGTGAACGAATTGATTTGCATTCAAACACATAGGCTACTTTATTTAAAATGCTCTTGAGAAAGTTATTCGGCTATTCTAGAGTGTACACCAATAATAACAATGACTATTATAAGTTCATATTATTTCACAACAAGATCCACATTTAAAAATGATTAAGTATAAAGGCCATAAACTTTTGACAGTTTTCTGAATTTCTCTGGGACTAACTCATTTAGATAAGTCATGTTTTGCTATGTTGTAGTTACACATGTCTACTAATGGCTCATACATTTATTCAGCCCCATATATTACGCAAAGAGTACAATGTTGATTTATTTCAGAGCCGTCAGGTGGGGTCAAGTGTCACACCATGGAGGGTCATGTGTAACACACTACAAAACAACCACAAATAAGAAAATAACAGCAGTTTTATTACATAACGTATTCATTCTTAGTTCATTTAACATGTCATTTTGATAATATCACACTGTAAATGTATTTCAATCAAACACACGCTAATTGAAATCACAAAGTAAATTGAAGACATCAAGAGACTCAAACTAGATCCACTAACATATTTGCCTTTGCTACATGCATCTTCAAAGTTAATTTAATTTATTTAATGTAAAAAAACACACTAATGATGTAAATAACAGTAGCATAATCAAATGACTCACGTGACACAAGATAGCTCAAAAACATCAAAGAAGTAAAACGAGACCAAATATTTCAACTTCAGTTAACAGCCCATTAGAAAAGATAAATAATAGGCTTAAATATAACCTAATCAACAAGAACAATTAACTAGAGTTTCACTCTGGGCTGGGCGGTGACCAGAGATGGAGAGAAGTCACTGACCTTGAATATGGACCTATTAAAAGGTCATATCAGTACATTGGAAGCCTGCCTGGATGTTGCTTGGGGTTGCAGCCATTGGAATGTGGTAGATGGTCCCAAGATTGCTTCTCATCCAAGTGTCTGCAGCGGTGTTGAAGGCACGCTTGAATGGACCATAGACACTTCTGTCTAATGGCTGCAACTTATGTGAGCAGTGAGGTGGGAATGTCAGGAGGACAATTTCATTCTCCTGGCAGAAGTTAATCCCGTCAAGGGAAATGTGGGATCCATGATTATCCAGCAGCAGAAGGACTTTGTTTTCAGGAGATGACTTGGTGTGGGTTTGGAAATGTTTGAGGAACATGATGAATTCCTATTCCTGCATCCAACCTGACCCGTTGGCAGCACCAATACACTCTGGGGGTCCATCTCTGCTGAAGCGTGGCTGGTATTGCTTACTGCACAAGCCACGGTGATGAGAGCTCCACACTCAGCTGATGTTACGGTGCTGATTTGTTTTATGGCTTTCTTGACCACAACCCTCACTTGAACTGTCTTCCATGTTCCAGAAGGATCAGGCCTGGAAGTTGTGTTTGTCCATCACCTCAGACAGATTGTCAAAAAAGCTTGCCACATTCGTTCTATTAAACCTTGTGGCCTGTGGGTTTCTGACGGAAAGTGGATGGGTGCCTCTTGATGAACCCACTGAACCAATCCTTGCCTGCACTCTGGGACATATCCCAGGATGGTGGGCAGACAGAATTTATTGGACATCATGATTTAGCCCCTTCATTTCTCCTATAGGCCTACCCTATGTCAAGTGCCATTTCAATTCATTATTGTAGCCTATTTCTTTTCATGTTAAACTGGCTTATTCCTATTAGGCCATCTTACTGAAAATATACAAGCCTATTCTCTAACTACCTTTTAATCTCAACTCTATAGGACCCAGGCCATAAAACAGTTCAGACGCCTCAATCAAATACTTCACCAGATCCTCCTACTGACCCTTAGGGAACACCTTGGTGTGAGAATGGTGGCCTGACTTGTGAAGCTCATCAGAACCCTATTTGATGAGTTTCTCCCTTTTCTTCACAAATCTATAGATATTTACATGGCAAATGCTGTAGCATTTTGCGACTGACCTGACTGATGATACCTCCAGCACATCATTGGAAGCTTGTTTCAATATTTGGGCCCTCACCCTAACCCTGGGCATAGCTAGACTGGCAACAAGAAGATACACATATATTTAATGAGCTGTAATGTTATAACATCTTTTAGACATTTCCCACAAATGTTAGTAGCCTAGTGTAATGATGAATAAACTCATGAGGGACAGGATTCTGTTGCTGAGACCCTAAACCTCTGCTAGCTACTCCTCCCAAACTGGAGTCCACAAAGGTCCTGCAGGGGGGCCTCCAAAGCCTCTACTTCAAGTCTTTAAAAAGAAAATGTAGCTTGAAATTACAAAAAAAAATGTAGACAATTATATCATATTTAATCAGATATCACTTCAAGGTTCATTAAATAGTAGTAAAACTGTAATGTGATGCAAATTGTTATTACTGAAAAAGGTGTTACACTTGCCCCCACCCCATCAGCTAGCTTGTGCTAGCTAGTAGAAGGCAATGAATCAAACGGCCCTCATTAAGGCTGTTACAGAAATCTGGCATCAAAATGATATAACTTGAGGTTCACTGCCTCAAGAACTCAGGACACCAGTTCAAATATACAGCGTTTTTGAAAAATTACTTTCTGACCTCTTCAAGGCAGGCAGAGGACCATACTGAGCATGTGCAGAGTAAATATCATGACCCTAGCTTGTTTCTGATTGGGTGAAAGTGAGGTGTTACACTTGACCCTCCATTACATTTGACCCAACTCTCTGCCATGGTCTGTAACAGTGCTATGCTGTTTAAGGGAAAAAATAGTAGCTGTCATAGACAATTGCATTATTTTTCACGTCACAAATGGACATACGTCATAAAGGGTGCCCTTCATGTGCACATGAGCTGACCTGTTGAACTACATGGGCTCACGTGCCTATAGATAGGTCACAGTCAATGATCCTTGACCTGAAAATACCTTGAGCAGTGGTGTGAGAAGGTCTTCAAATATTACTCAAAGTGTGGCTGTCTGGGATGACTGGTCCCTCATTTAAATCGAGCCATATGCCATTTATGTTTACATAAGCAGTGGTAGAATGTGAACATGTTCTGTTTGATTTTGTAATGTTGTTTGCAGTAGATAGAGTTGGTCCAAAACAGGGTGCAAAACTGACGACAGGGAGCTGAGTGTTGACTGATGACTTTGTGCTGGGCTGTGAGTGGTGGATGTGAGCACACCCCTCTTTATGTCATCACCTTGAAGGGGTTTGAAAACAAGGTAATAAGTAAACTGGCATACTCTCAAAATGATAAATAATGGTGTATACCATCCAGATAACATGAGAAGAAATCCTACGTGAGTCACCTCACATCAGCTGCTCATTAAATCTGAAGATGCCTGAAAACAAAGTTTGTTGCATAATATTGTCCAACTACATACAACAAACATTACAAAAGAAAAGTATTTAATCACTTAGTCACTTTGAGCACAGATGTGATATTTTTGCTAGGCAGAAGTGATGGCTAAACTCTTTGTAAACACTCCTCTCTCAAGCACCTGATCCCCGGCTATTTATTTCACTCCCACCTCATCCGTTCTAGCGCTACAGCACCACAGCATATTTTCCTCTGACGCATGGGTGTAGCTATGACTTTAGCATACCATATGCGGTCATGATATGGGGGACCATACCACATTAAAGTGTAAGGAATTTCACTCAACAAGTTCAACAGGTTTCAGTGACCAGCTCGAGGGAATGAAAGTGTGTGCAAACTTCAGTAAGAACACATACATTGCATGATATATTTAATGTCTTATAATGTAAACATTTACATTTGCAAACAATTACCGAAATCAAATTAGCGTGTCACCTTGCACTAAGATATATTTTAAGGTATTGCAAAAACTACTAACAGTTGTAGTAACTACTGGCTGGGTGCTCTGAGGACCACCAAAAGAAAAATAATTCAGAACAATGTCTCTTTGTTCCTTTTACACAAACACAAAGCATTTACTCTTTAATCTCTGTATAGTGCACATACATGTAAAGTGTAGGGTGCATGTAACAGTACAATTATACAGTAAAGCTGTTTCTGTAGTGGCTACAATCAGATTAGATATTAGTGTGAATATTGTTATTGACCAAAACAGGACATAGGAACTTTGGGGATAACTGGCTTAACCTGCCGACATTTAAAACCAGCTGGACCCACAATTAAACATGTTTCACGCTGAGCTAATGGTACCGACGCTCCCTGATGCAGTCACTGTAACAAGTCACTGCAATTAGCAAGTTTAAAATGTGTTTAAGGCTGTCCTGGCTCATTTTCCAAAAGATAGAAAAGATAGAAAAGATAGCTAGACACAAACATTTCTCTAAACATGTTTCATAAATAATAAAAGTAAATACACTAAAATGGTTGTGATTTGGGCTTTAGTTTAGTCATTTCACAATAAAATATTGTGCCTAAGCATGAAATTAGCAATACACATTTGGTCCAATGAAAGTTAGAGCTATTAAACAAGCAATCTTATAGTACAGAGAGGAGGTGTTAACCCAGCCTACACATATTATATCATAGCAAAGTGATTCAGGCTGGCCTTATAGCATCCTATATGTTTCCATGGATACGCAGAAAAGGAACAGAGGTTTAGCAGAAGAGCTGGTATAAATGCCCTGGAGTAAAGAGGTCCATGTGCTAAACAAGAATTAATGCAATTGTGAGACACTGTGGGGTAATCTTGGATAGACCCACTGATTTCTGAGTAAACATTTTAAATTTGATGCGTGCAGTTTCATTTCAAATAAAAACATCAACCAATTATTTACTTTTTCTTATGGTGCCTAAATCTCATGGTGACTGGAGAAGAGGATCTTCAGTTTCAAGCTGAGCCAGCTGCCTGCGGAGGCTGTTCACTTTGTTCTGAAGCTCCTTGTTGTACTCTATGATATGAACCATTTCCTCATAGGCCTCATCCAAACACTTGGAAGAGCGGTTCCATCGCAAAAACACTCCTGTAACAAAAGATAGGCATAATTTTTTTTTAGCATATACATTTAAACAGACAGATTAGCAGTGGGCTAACATTACATTAGTGTGGAAAGTGGAGAAAATAACAACCAATATCCTGGAAACACACAGAGATATTAACAGGAGATGCCTCATTGGCCGATTTTCTATTGGATCGTTGCGACACAAAGGTGGTCGTCTTGCGAGGTCTATACCTTGCACCACCATATTCTGAGGTCTGTAAAAGATCATATTTGACTAATTTCTCAACCAATTTTTAAGCCATTTGGTTTGTTACACATGTCAAGCAGGTATCTATGATAGTATATACTTGTAAAGTTAAACAGTGCAGTATTTCATTCCTAAATGCTTTGTCATATTTAACTGTTGCCAAAAAAGGGCAAACTGGTGTAGACTATACATGACACGCATTGATTCAGGTAACCAGTAGCCTACTGAAATATGAACACAAGGTGTGCTAAAAAATAGTCAGTGCACTTCTGCCCCCTCAGTCTCAAGATGGCCGTCACGTGGTTGCACCTGATAACATGGGATGAGGCATCTCCTGTTAATATCTATGGGGAACACATAATTGACTAAATCTGTAAAGTCCCTCAGTTTAAACAAGTAATGTAACAATGGCAACACATTACAAAATCACTTCCTTATTACCAAGGCTATTTTTCTTTTGTTGATAAAGGACAGATATTCTTGTCTATGTTTGTTTAGTCAGTGTGTTTGTGTTCATATGTTACATACACTTGTTATGTGCTTTAGTGTATTTTGTAAGAGAGCTACATATGCTGAGAATCTGCAGTAGTTCACATGCTACAGACACTTTTCATGGGAGTGCCTGCACAGCTTGAGGCATTTAGACAGCTTCCAAACCACAGAAACACACAAACTTCAACAGAGCATACTTCATACAGACTTCCTGTTGTAGACTGGGGCCATACTAATATTTTATGTTAGAGAATCACTCTACCAAGTTTCATTGCTCTCTGATAAACAGTCTAGAAAATGTAGAGTGCATGTCATTTCTAAAAACATCCATAGTGACAATATTCCTTTCCTTCAATGTATGTAGTTTTTTCTAGTGAAAATATATATATACTGATATATGGGAAACGTGAAAAAGATCATTGACTCATGATACAGTGCATTCATTTACTGTAACAATGCCAGTGTTCATATTAATAAAAAAGAGAAAATAAATAGTATTAAGTACTATGATAAACACTGGATTGGATGTACACTGAAATTATAGTTAAAAAATTAGTCCACTTAAATTGTATTAAAATCAAAATTGTGATCTTGATCTTAATAAAATTGTGACATTATATTTGTACCATATCGCCCACCTCTAGTTTAGAAGTTGCTTATTTATTCAGGGAGGGGTCAGCAGTGATTTCTCATACATAAATACAGTGTGGCGCAGTGGGAGACCTCTCTCACACTGTGATAGAGGTTAGATTGCGCTCTCATGAGGACAGGAAATAGGACAATGGACTAACATTGCCCCAGTCATTGTTCTTTATCTATAGACAGTTTACCTCCACTTACAGTGTTACACCAAATAACTAAGCAAATGTCAACTCAACACACTACTAAGATATGTGAAGAAAGGAAGTCACTTTTTCCAGGCAGTTGCGTAAATAAGCCCTCTTTATGTGAGCTTACACAACTGCCTGGAAAAGCATAGTTTAAATTTATTTCACAAGATGAAAATTGATTTGAAAGCTTCCATAGTTGCTAGTTCAAACTGTACCGTACCATTTATTTTTAACTAATGCGTGTTCTTGTAATTTGACCAGGAACACAAGTTTGGATTATATAAGATTATCACCAGATAAATGTAAGTAACATATGTAGGATAAAAATGAAAATGAATACTAGCATGGTAAAATATTTTTAGCCTCTCAGTTCATCAAGTTTATCAGTAGGACCTGTAATGTGAACAACAGTGCCCCCTAACGGTGGAATAACGTCTGTCACGTTGTAAACTGGTACAACCTCCAAAGACGTGGCAGTTTTAATTTACTGCACTTACTAAGCCAGTGGACTAGTAGGCATGAAATAAAAATAAATACAACATGCAAAAAATCAATATCGAGATTAGTTTAAATTACTTGATTTCAGAACATTAATTTAGTAGTTTTGACAATTTTTTAAATTTTATGTTTCAAGCAAAAAAATAAATTCAAGTCATTTTTAACTAATATAGATATTCCGTTTTTGCAGTGTATGTAATGTTTATTTTTAATTAATTAATTCATTAACTGAGCATTTAGACATTTTGATAGCTATTGCTTACCCTCCCACAAAAGTAGACTCTGAGGAGCAACAGAGGGCCAGATCACTAAACTGTTGGCTTCATAGAGTGGGTTGGTCAGGTGCTCAATCTCCTGCTGCCGATTGACCCACGACCAAAGAGAAACTGTCTTGTCAGGCAGGCACAACTTCACTCTAAAAGAAATACATAGACATAATTTTTTTTACAAACTAAGACCAAACATATTTGGGTGATTGTACACTTTACCTGTCAGCTGCACAGTTGCCCAGAAAGGTCCCAAACTGCGAAGCATATGCGTGTTCGAACAGCAGCACAAGGAAGCTCTCACTGAATTCAAAGGAACATGGAAACTGGCGAAGAATCTGCCACACACAGTCCAAGAAGAGCAGGAAGACTGGAGCCTCCTGACGCGGTTTAGTGTTGGAGTAGGCCGACTGAGAGCACCGCAGCTGAAAGGGATGTCCGGCCTGTGTACAAGACCAAAGAAATTAGATGAATCCAGGCAAGGTTAACAATCTATGCCTTAATGGATCTACTGGATGTGAGCCAGGTTTTTATCAAAGCTGCCCTTGTTAAGAAATATGGACTAAAAGGAGCCACTAAGTCCTGCATTGATTAACCCACAGTCACACAAGGAGGGGCCGTGCAGATGCTATTCAAAGATACCATAGTCGGTTAGCCCAAGTATGCTGTGCAGAAAGAATACTGGGTAATTACTTAGTGATACCTACGTAGCAACATTTGCAAAAATTGTTCTAGTTGATAGAACTCTTGGCAGTTCCTCAAATCCTACCTGAAGCCACTCCCGCTCCACCAGATTTTGAAAGCCTCTGATGGTCCTACAGGCTGGATCCAGGATGATCTGAGCTAAAGATGTCACCTGTAGAGTTGAGTCTGTCCCTTCAGTGCCATGAACCAGCACCGACGCCCCCTCTCTGTAACATATTTAGACACATTTTTGTGTGGGGTTGTTTTTTTAGCTGCGTTATTATTGTTTATTATTGTTGACCTGACCTGTCGATGCACTGGGCAGCCAGACATGCTGTAGTCAGGATCTCCTTGACATGTGTCTGCCAGTTGGACGCTTCTAGCTTACTCAGCCATCGGTCCATGCTGTGAGACTGGTCGTTACAGGCCTCAACTAGTTTAATCAGGCTCTCCTGCAGCACATTTGACCTAGAAGAGACAGACATGGAACAGAACACAAGTTGAACAGAATTGTGTTCATAAAACCTTTCCTTTTACACCATATTGTTTTCAAGTTAACACATTTTCACATTTGTTTATTCCTGGGGCAGTGGGCCATCCCCTAAACAATAGTCAATGAGATGCAGACCAAATATTATCCATAGAACAATGTACTATCACATTCAATATAATAAATAAAATTGAGGTACTTGGGGAGAGACCACAGTTAATTTTGACTATTCAGCTATTTGCATATCAAGTAGCTACAGTTTGTTACATTATGTCTGCTTACCTTTCTATGGTTTTGTGGATCCTCCTCCACTGTGGGTAGTTTGCTTCAGATTCAAAGCCTCCACCTTTAGCTTTGGCTTGCTGAGCCACGTTGATGGTGCGTGTGTCAATGACATATCCACGTTTCCCAGGACGCAAAGTGGCATTAATTAACTTCTCATCTTCTTTACAGCGTCGTCCATTGGTGCCAGTTAGAGGCTGTCCCGCTCGCATCATTACCTACAAGCAGCAACACTTTTATAGCAATTAAGTACACCCAAAAGCACTGATACAGGCTGAGTGGATAAGTGTATGGCCCAAGCACCAGTTCGAGTGGGAATCAAACCCCCCCAAAAAAGAGACTGAACCTTACCATTCCATTATTTTTGTGGTAGTAGCTAAGCACTGGGAAACGGCCACCATGACGAAAAGTTGCGGCTTTCTTTAATGTGTCATCGTCAATATCTTTGGGCACAGCCACTAGAGGTGGGTATGACGGGCAGACACTGAAGTCCTTATTAACGTCACTTAACCTCCATTCATCAGTCTGATAAAATACATGGTCACAGATTAGTAGAGAAAACAGAGCAGCCGTTCACAATACACTTACCATCGACTCCAAATCCTTAAAAACATCTTCTTGGCGAAAAGTATTCCAGCCATCCTCAATGACTTCAAACATGGGCCGGTAAAAGAAAGGGTACATCAAAGACACTGAATCCAGAGTAGATAACGCCTGGAAACACAGGTCATTACTGAGAGAAAGCAAACCTAAAAGGGAATCATGATTATGGTCTTGTTTTTACCTCTATAGAGCTGGCAATGTTAAGACACTCATCCATACCAGGGATGTCCAACTTTATTATCCTTAGATCTTTGCATTTGACTATGACGCTTCCAAGAGAGCCCACGAATCTGAAAATAACAATAAGATATGTTCTGGTTAAAACACCTTACATTATAACAATATAATATAGCTTAAATTCACGAGTATCTTTCAACATCCTACACCCTGTCACAAAGTATTCCCAGTACTTTCACACCCTACACCCTGTCAGGAAGTATTCCCAGTACTTTCACATCCTACACACTGTCACTAAGTATTCCCAGTACTTTCACATCCTACACACTGTCACTAAGTATTCTCAGTACTTTCACATCCTACACACTGTCACTAAGTATTCCCAGTACTTTCACATCCTATTGCAGCTGCAGAGCCAACATCTGGGTTGAATTCAATGTAATCAATGTAAATCACAACCAAAATACCCTCCTATATTATAACATAAATGGTGCTGTGCTTGCATACTGAAGACTGTGCATCACCGTTTCTCTATTGCATCGATGTTTGAATGGAGTAGCCACAGCTCCTCAGTGTTGTCCTGTCTAGAGGACAGAATCAGGTGGTGTCCAGTCAGACACAGGGTTCCCTCTACTGTAGGCAGGAAGGGCCGGTGCAGGACCACACCATCCACCCGGGGTGTCTTTATCAGCTCTGCAAACTCCATGTCCTAATGCAAAAACAATTCATCATGTCTGGTAGAGGCAACACGCTAAATACACGCTTCGATTCGCCGGTCATAAGGACTGAAGTATTTTACGTGATGCCTCGCAAGATTAGCAAAATACATATTGAAATATAGGGTAGACGAAGTCGAATTCAGGAAATAAGGAGGCTAGCGCTAGCTCACAGGCAGGAAAGAAAAGAGGAACAGCTGTAAAAAGAAACAGATTAATCATTTAACAAATGTCGAATCTAACAATGGGTCGAATCATCCAAATGGTATTAACACAAATCCATATTTCCTTCGGTGTTTTTTTTATATAAACAAATCTGCTAAAGTTACCTTTCCGATTATCAAACAGCTGGCGGAGTTGGTGCGTCCACAAAAACACACCGTGTCGAAACAACTGACTTCACAATTTAATTTCGGTGGTAGCATGATCATTATTTTGGTATTTTTTAAAAATAAAATCTAATTAAATATTTGTGAAAATCTACGTTGGAAATGTGTCAAATAATTCTTAGTGTCATGTAAAACTTTACATCTGCAAGTAGTACAGAACTGCTAAAACAAAACTATCCCACTATTAACAATGTCTATAAAATATTTTGTGAGGTCAAAATTTTACTCCATAAAATATTTTTGTATTTTGATTATTTAACTGTCGATATTTTATATAAATTGAGCAGAATTTGAAATTTAGGCCACTAGATGGCGTCACTGACTTATTTTTGCATCATTAGACTATTTATTTAGAGTCAAATAGAGTTTTTATTTAAATTACATTATTTTGATCATGGATAATAATGGATCATTTAATTTCCTTTTAGATGCTATAAGGTTGAGTTATAGTAAGTGCAGTGTCTATTTAAACAACAAGCACCGGTATCCTACAATGTTGTAAAGATAAAATTGCAGAATATCTGGAAGGCAGAGAAAAGCTGACCTTCTCAATTAAATGCCAGTATGGTCATGACACTGTGACCCTGGCCTGCTCTAGTGTATGGTTATAATGTCACTGCACTCACTGTTTTTATTTAGGTTATCCCACTAATGATGGTTGTTCAAAGACAAATAATTCTAACTTCAGCTCCATACTATTCTCACTACAGCCCATATAGTACCAACACAAACTTTCTCTGAACGTTTCCATAAAAGAGGCAAGCACATCTGAAGCAAGTAGAAGATGAAGAAATGGCTGTGAGGTTATTTGTTTCAGACCGTGTGTTGTTGATGTATTGTGGATCGGGACAGAATCGGCCTCAGTTGCAGTCTGTCTGAGCTTCACAATAGATGGTTTGCTCTGGGCTTTCCCAGCACACATCACAGAGAGTGCTGTATAGATGCAGAACCCAATTGACTGTGAAACCCAGTGTTGCTTTACAAACCTAATAACTTTGTTCCTTCTGAGAGAAAGGACGCTTTGTTGTAGCTTTTTTCCTGATGAAAATGTAGCCTTCAAAACAAAACTCACCTTGACAGACGTCCTTTCTGGAAGCTATAGGAGAAAATGAAGCTTTATGTTTTATATATAGTGTTTAGACAAATATATCGGTGTTTTACTGCTGTGTCTGTTGAGAAGAGAAACCATTAATGGCAGAACATTTCCTGTTTAAACTGGATTAAATTAGATTTATGGGAAGCTTAACTTCCACTTGTGTCTCAGATGATGGATGCTGTTGGTCTGCAATGTTGACACTTATTGACAAGTTTTCAAACGAGATGTCGGCCACTTTTGAACAGACTGACAGTTTGTTCTCACACCTACAGCATTACTCAGCTGTGCCTGTCACTCATGTTATGATAAAGACAATGTCTCATTTGTGACTCACCACTTTCCCCTGGCCTTCTGTTCCCAGTTGTTGTTGGTGTTGGTTTGAAGCTGTTATTTTGTTATTTTCAGCATGCCTTGTGTGTCATTGTACTCTCACTTTAAGTAATTGTCTTCATCACAGTTGCATAGGCTGATTGACTTAGGACATTTAAGTCAACATGACAGCTTGCATAGAGGTTCATGGCAGCTGGACCCAGAATTAAACCCACAGTTTTGTTAGTGTGAGGCACAAATCAAGCTCTTGCTTCCTTCCAAGATTCACTTTGTGTATGCGAATACTAACCTGTACACAGATAAAAGAATGTGAGTGTGAATGTCTGTCTGTCTGTCTGTCTGTCAGCAAATCACACAGATCCAGTTTTGAATCTGTTGAATCAGTACTTCCATGTGTGAACAGACTGTCAACTGAGTGTGTTCTCTTGGTAAATACTCTGTAAAGAAAGTAGCTGCTTTAAAGTGGGACCAGGTCTTCTGCATTATGATGCTTGGTTTAAACACATCTGTATGACTAAATGCATTGAGTTTCTGAGCAGTTTGATATGTGTACCTATTAAAGTGGCAGATGAGTGTTTGTAATTTTGTCCCATGTACGGCCCGTGAACCAGACTTTGCACATTAATTATCGGCAGGTGTATTTTCATTCCTGCATCATGACATTACAAAAGCTCTGGCCTTGTCCTCAGTGATTCATTTGTTTAGTGTGCTTGAATGCTCAACGCAGGCTTAAAGAGCTGCTGTCTGGAGAATCCAAGGTCCTCTGCCTCTGAAGGTTTGTGTTCAAGGCTAGAGTCACGCTCAGACTGTCTGCTGTATTTAGTCTGCGCTCGCCTCAGCAGCCTTCACCTAGTATTTGTATGAAGATGTCTGTCACAATTTTCATTTTTTTTCATTACTTTGGAAAAATACAATTATAGTAACATGAAAATACTTCTGAAAATCCATTACAATATTCAATATACAATGTTAGGAGACCCATATTTTCATTGGCCACAATAATGGACACATCTATCTGGTTAGGTCATTTGAAGTAGGTTTTATATTTGTCTTTTTTTACCCCAATTTCATAATTATATCGATGAAACCATGATATTATGGAATCACTTCGGTGTTCGCCCGCGTCCGCAGATCCTAGCTGTGAACGTGATAACTCAAAAACGAATTGACGGATCAGTTTCAACATTTGCACACAGGTACATACCATAAAGACGCCGAACTGTATCGATTTGGGTACTTCTACGATGAATATTAATTAAGTAAATTATTAATAACGGGCCAAAACTGTGAACGCAATAACTCAAAAAGTCTTTGCTGGATCTTTTTCAACTGTTGCACACAGGTACATATCATGAAGATGCAGAACTGGATTGAGTTTGGT
>JAVQKC010123513.1:0-16558 GCA_036025475.1 Philypnodon macrostomus
ACGGGGCAGACGTATGGGGCAGACGTACGGGGCAGACGTACGGGGCAGACGTATGGGGTCGTTTTCGCCGATATACACCTTGCTGTCGGGGACGACAGCACAGGCCTAGTTGCACCATTTCAAATAATGAACCCTACCCTTATATATGTTATGATTTATGAACTGAATTGAGATTTTTCCTCCATTGATGACATTAAAAATGATGATTATTTTGCTGGCATATTACTCAAAACAATGAAGTTGACTGGACCTTTTTAAGTATGTCATGGTGGTAGTTTCTGCTGTTTACTTATAGCCACTTTATTTGAATTTTCTACCGCATCCTTTTGTGGGGAATGGCAGTTTGGTAAGTTTGTGTAAGCTCATGTTATCGTAAAGTTACCATATAACAGGAAGTTATTGTTGAACAATTTGTAGTTCTGGTCACCCTGCTCAACTGCTCAAGCAATTTCAAAACAGTCAATAATTCACACATACACTTAGTAAAGTTTTGTGTCTATTACTATGCCCCTAAATTAGCCCAGGTTTATGTGACCGGAGGACTTCTGCGTTGTGTTTGATGTTGTATGTGGTGGTTAGACAACCCACGAGACACTGGGAATGTGTTTGGAGGTGCTCTCCATTTATTGAACCTGGCATGTGCCACAGATCTCCAGCCCAATCTATACAAAATTACAGTCTGTGCTAGCATACATTGTGGTCGTAACAAGGTCAAGCAATTAGCACCATCAAGTGTCATAATGGCGTAATAACGACTCAAGTACAACTATACAATAATGTATAAATATAAAGAAGATAATAGAAATAAATAAAAGGATTACACTGGATTACAAAACTCATCTCTTTCCAGTGGAATAAATAAAGGGGAAGAGGAAATGGGTATCCCAATATTTATAGAATCTTGAGGGACACTGAACAAAAGAAGAAGAATGGAGGCGGAGCTGGAGGACCAAACCCCAATACAGGAGACACAAGGATGCACAAACTGCCAGGTATTATAGAGAAATTAATCAAACAAACCAATTTTGTGTGATTATACAAGTATTAATATAGGGACCGGTTACATTTAGTCATACGTACATTTGTATTGGTTTAGACTGACATTTAGACTGATCTTCACAGACGTATATTCTCTGAGCGGTTTCCTGTTCCTGTGATAAGCCTATGTCCATAATGTCTTCCTGTTTGACGATAAGACCTAATGAAACCGGACATACCCAAGACACACTGTACATTCAGCTTACTTTTTTTAATCGTGTGTTTACATTTTACAACCTCTTTGCTTTATATGATGCTATTTAGCAGAGGTAGAGGGAGAGTACATTAACATACACACAAAGCTAATAAAGACACATTTACAGTTTTATTAGCAGATATTAAGTGTAGGTCAACCAATGGGAGTTTTATAGTAAAGTCCTGCTTATATGATGTTGTGACGTCCCTGACCTAGCACTTCAGCATAATTTAGTAGGCCACTGGTAACAACATATTTTGGTCCAGCCTCAAACATCTCCAGCAATTGAACTACATTTATTGATCCCAAATTTCCCAAAGTTGGGTAAACAGGTAACAAACTCGGAGAAAACTACCATCGGAACTGCCAGACTTGCACTTGCAGTGACCACTATATAGGGATTAGGAAGGACATTCGGACACAGCCTTTAACTATTACAGTTATGGTTTTTCGTTCCCACACTCTATACCCTATCATTTTACCCTATCTTTACTCAATGATTAACCCGTGACCTGTCATTAGTTCTGTTGCTAACACCTGCTGCCGTTTCTGTTAGGACCGCATTACCCAGGGTCCCGCGGGGGCCGTTGCACAGAGACTGGTACTTCCTGTTTACAGAACCTCCTCTCATAAACAGATCTCTATCATAGGACCTGGATGTTCTTACACTCCATTTCAAATAATATTCATTTCCTTGTGAAAGAATCTCACCAAGTTTACTAATATTTGGACTTCGCAAAACAAACAAGGCATTTAAATAAACCACTTTAGATAAACTATGCAACAATTGATGTAAACTAGGTATCAAGGAAGTAACAATCTTATATGAGCAGAGGTCTTAACAAAACTATCACTTAAGTATATTAAGTTGAAAGTACTACTACTATTACTGCTACCTCTGCTGCTTCAGTAGTTCACTACTAATGGTGTGTTCACACCGGTCTGTTTGGTTGCTTGACATTCTGAAACAACTTGATCGAAAGAGGCAAACTGGTCACTTCAAACGGAGGTGAAATTCACTTCTTTCACTTCAAGGAGGACCGTATGACAGCTGTCAAAAGGCCAGTTTGATGAGCTGTGCTCAGTGTATATATGAGGACATGGTGGGGCTATAACGCACTCGAGTGATGCTTTGGCCGATAGCACCAGTGTTTGGCTGTAAAATCACAATCTAGCTTGAAACCTCAGTATATAATAATGCTCAGACCCTCCTCAGTCAGTCCTGCTGATAATCTCATCACATGTGTGTTTAAATTATCTTTATTTGTATGTTTGGTGCTTTATGTGATACGTGGGCCAGCCTTCACAGGAAAATCTCTGCTTCAGATCGTACAAGTCACACAAAAACACGGCTCCAGTCACAAATAACCATCTGATTGCTACAGTTTCTCAGGAGACTCTGACATAGATCCGTTAAGTATTCTTGTCTGTATAAACCAACACAGATGTGTTTAATGCTCCGTACAGACAGACAGTGGAGTTTGTTTATCCGCCATGACACTTCTAATGTGATCCTCTGGTGGCCCTGCACTGGGGCTACGTCGTCAGCGCGTCACTTTCCACAAAAGCAGGCTCCTGATTGGTTATCACGCCGCGAAATGTCGCCAAAGTTAAGATTGTTCAACTCTGGACAAATCTCACCCTCGTTCTCTTCACGTGTTTCGCATTTCCGCATCAATCGCGCCGCAGGACGACTTGTCCCATGACAACGCCCTTTACACAGACTTAACATGGACTTTACACAGACTTAACATGGACTTTACACAGGCTTAACATGGACATCAGTCCGGTGTGAACACATCATAAGAGTACACATTTTGTCTCATTATTGTCTAGGAAGGTGGAAAGTAAAAGTATTCTGCACTTTATTTTCATGCTGTTCATTTACGGACTGGTTATTGGGAATGGCTTGCCTTCTTCTCTGGTATTAAACAAAAATAACAGGACTAAACAAGGCACAACCAGGAAACAACCTTATTTAAATAACAAATATGATGGATGATATGGTTTACGTGCTCAGATGTCTTGTTTTACTGCTGCCCTTGATTTGCATGAAACACAACTTGTATTTTGTTCCAGCCACAAAACTCACCACACCAGAATGATAACGATGATATGTCGTGCTCTCTTTATGACTATGTGATTAACCTTTTAACCAGAGGTGGGTAGAGTAGCCAGTAATTATATCGGCAAAACATTATTATGGAATCATGTCGTCCACGTCGACGAAATGTCAGATCAGTTTCCTTGAATGTTGAGTTTTCGTTAACAAATTCGCGATAAATGATTTGCCAATAACGAATTAGAATAAGGCCCTTGCCGGCCATGCCTGGCTCGGGCCTTAAGCCTGGCTCGGGCCTTAATAATAAACTGATTTGGATATTTTCAAAAGATAAAATAACAAAAGTAAATCATATTTTCAAAAATTAAGGCACAAAGAACAAAATTTCCACATTATTTTTATATAACACAGTGGTAAAATTACTCTTACTATTTCTAGATTTCTAGAAAAAGTATGGTGCAGTAAAGCTACTCTATGGAGTACAATTTATTAAAAAAATCACTCAAGAAAATGTAACTGAGTAAATGTAACTGAGTAAATGTACCTGAGTACTATTATTATTATAATATTTAAATGACATAATGCTTAAAATGCAGATGGAATTAAGCAATTATTAAACCTCACTTTTGGTGTCGACTATATTATGAACAACAAAGCACAGATCATATTTCCAATGCATTTATCCAGGGGCCAGTGTAACTGAACAGGGGACTGAATGCGGTCTCTCCTGAATTATATAAATTTACTGATGTATGCATTGAGTCGGTAAATGGACTAAATATTGACAGAGCGATCACATGACCCACTCCGGTATAGACTGAAACAGAAGACGATGATGTCACCGTGGACATGTCACATGACTGGGTCACATGATCTGTTGAGCACAGATTAGGGTTTACTGGGACATCTGAGACCCTCTGACTCATACAATCAATATACTACAATATAATTCCTACTGTGTACTGTACTGGGAGTATATGTGATACAATATGCTACAGGGGGCTAAAGGAAGACAAAAGCAGGATGAAGGTATAGGACGATACAATTATAATATTCAATAACATTTCTAGTAAACACATATCTGTCTACACTTAAGCAAAGGAGGGTAGAGTGGCCAAATACAGTTTAAAGGTACATGGTATTGATGAAAAATCTAAATATATAAGTGGTGAGTCATCATTTAAATGTTTTGTCTTATTTTATGGATTTGGAGTTGATTTAATAAATATAAAATTATGTGCAAACTGATCTTTCAAAGGCACAAACAACAAATCTGTCAAACTAAATTACAAAAAACAACAACCATAAACTACGAAACACATTTTGAAATGATTGTTCTGGTCACTGAGAATGGAAACGTCACACTCATATCCAAGCCTGGTCCTGTGATTTTCTTTAATGTCGTGTGACCCTTGAAATACAATCTGCGATATTTTATTCTCAAGTGTCTTTTTCATGAAATGGAAAAAAATGTCTTCCAAAATCAACTGCAAATGTATAAACGTATCTAACCAGAGCTGACACATCCTTGAACGGTCCAAGCACCTTAAGCTCCAGTCCTGATGCTATCAGAGTGAACGTGTGGAAACACGATTGGAAAACTGGAACAGGAACTATATTTTTAGTCATTTGTAGTTAAGATGATGAGTTCTGATCAGTGTCATATATATAAACATTGACCAGGATGGTTCAGACAGATATGGGTGCAGCAGACCTTTTAGATTTAAATTTGATTGAGGAGAGAGCGTGGCTCAGATGCTAGAGGTTGCTAGTTCAATTCCCGTTTACAGTATTGAAGTGGGCAAGATATTCCACCTTAAAACAAAACAACACAGATTTTACAGAGTGTAAATGAGACTCTGTTTGCCTTATGTGATACAATTGAATATTATTTTTTCGTCATTCATATTTAGCACTAGTTGTCATGGTTAGGTCGGGTCTATTCCCATCTACTTTGGGCCTGAGGTGGTGTCAGGGCCCTTGGCAAACACCAGTTAAAATTGCAAAACTAAAACTAAGGCCCCAGGTTTTATATTCTTTGTTTCTTAGTTTAGTGCGAGTTTAAATCTTTTTTACTCCTGGATTAGAATTGGCATGGACCATATTTAGTCCTGATTTAGATTTAGATCTTGTATAGTTCATTTAGTTTAGACCTGGTTTAGTCTTGTTTTAATCCTGATTTACAGGTCTATCTAAACCATGAATGAACTGCACAGTAGATAATTTAATCATTTTTCAGACAAGCTAGACAAAAGACTGTGAGAGTCCAAAGAACAGCTAAACCAGAACTTCACAGAACTTACTTTATGTGCAAAGGACAAATAAATCCAGACTTAGACTCGGGCTATTTTGAGTTGTTTCCTCCTCAGAGAGTTTAAAAATTTGTGGGAATCGATGACTCAGGGAAAGGAAGCAGAGGTCACTGGGCAGATACTTCCTTTAGACACAAGAGGATAGAATAAAACAGTCAATTTAAATTAAGCAGTCAATCTGGTGGTCTGGTGTACGACAGTTGTGGTACAGTTTTTGTTCCAGTGTTATGGGTTTAAATTTGTTATGTGGACGACTGCTTAGTCCTGTGGTGAACTGTACAATTTTCTGCACAATTCCCTATTCCCTAGTGGCAACGCACTCAGTTACAGCGGCTCAGCGGCTAATCCTCAATCTGATCTACGTAATTTTGTTGTGTGTACCTGTATGTATAATGACAAATAAAGCTTTATTAGCTCCCCCAAGGAGGTCTGTTTGAAATTTTACACAAAACGCATTTGGACAAAAGTTTCAGAGACGTTAGGAATGACACAAGGAACAATTGATTCGGATACGGATCACCGTTTTGGATCACGGATATGCTTCAAAGAATGCCATCTGAAGGGCCAACTAACTCTGAATCAATACTCGACAGCACTGACAAGGTTGCAATGACAGTGTATTGTCTCAAATCCCTCCCCCCGCCCTTCTCACAGAAAGTAATATGTAAACAAATCAGCAGCAGAAGTTGCAAATGGTGCGACAATGTGCTGCCAGATGAGATTGTTTTATTATTTATTGTTTATTTATTAGTGTTGTTTCTATGGTTTTAAATTACTTTGAATTGAAGTAATTAAAAGAATCAAAGAAAGAGAATTCACTGTTTTGTCATTTCTTCTGAAGGGGAATGAGCTGCCTTGGTGGAGGTCTGTGCTCTCCGAATGCGTTCTAGTTTATTGATACGTTCAGACCCGGGTTAGCCCTTTTTCAGGTACATTAGTCCAATAAGAGGACCACTGAACCAGAGCTAAGCTAATGTGGAGTATATAAAAAAATAATACTCACACTAAAATCTAATCATTTTGTTCTTGGCACATTACTGACACCTTTTGGAAACTTTGAGTTATGTTGCTATTAGACTAACAAACAGCAGCTACAGCTACAAACAAAACCTACTTGACAGCTTTTTAAACAGGACTAACCCAAAACTAAACCTAGTCTATAAATGATCACAAATTCAAGATTAAACCCAGACTTTAATAAAGTTGGCTGTTGCTCAGTTGTAGTTTGTCAGTAAAAGGATGGTGGGCGGTTCAAACCAGTCTAACTCCTTGGGCAAAAAATACAACTAAATCTAAAAAGAACACATCTTACTTTAAATGAAATGCTGTTGATTTATCTGCTCATATTAACATAACATTTAAGATTTTCACCTCTGGACCTCTCTTCCCTTACATTCCTTCTTTATTTACTGCTGTGACTGTGGCTGGATAATGGATTATCTGAGATTACCACTGTGTTGCGTTAATGGAGCAGTGCAGTGGGATTATCTGCGGTTCATATTCAGATTATGTTGTATGGGTTCTACCTGTGGATGGTGCAGCCAGATTACTGTCCGGGATTATCATCTGAATATGACACGGACATATCTGGGATTAACAACAGTACTGCAGATGTGGTTTTACATGAATGAGCTGGTACAAAATGTTCTGTAATGTAGGTTTTTATATTTATGAAATGAAGGGGAACATTCACAAACGTCCTCAACCTCAAAACAAGGAGAACATTAAACAATAAAGTGAACCTGAATTCTAGATCTCTAACAATAACAATAGACCCGCCTTGTGTTTGTAAACATCCTACAAAATGGCACCAGTAACGAGGGCTGCAATTAATTACAATCAAATCGAAATCACAATCGTATGTTATGCTAGATTTAGCCACACATCCATTGCTCGGCTGCCATTAGTCCAGAACGCAGCTGCTTGGCTTTTAACAGGAACACGTAAATATGATCACATTTCTCCAGTTCTCCAGTCGCTCCACTGGTGCCCAGTTCGTTTCTGTATTGATTTTAATATTCTTTTATTTGTTTTTAAGTGCCTCCATGGTCTTGCGCCTCAGTATTTGTCTGACCTGCTCCAGCCCTACACCCTGAGGTCTGCTAATCTGTCACTGCTTGTTGTCCCATTTTCTCAAAATCTTGCAGAACTACCGGAAAGTGGGACATAATACATTGTCCATGGAGAAATTACCATTAGCTCCACATATCACAAAAGATCTAACTGGTTTGATCAATTCACAACCAATCAGCTACACATACTGCACAATATCAGAGACTGGTTACAAAACTTAACTAGTGGCCAATGTCCAGCCAGTTGTTTTAGTATTAGTTCAATATGTTTCTTGTGGAATGGTCTGAAAACTTCACTTCACTAATTGTTTAGAATGTAGTTTTATACAGAATTTGGTTTGGTTTGCATCTAGGCCTAGATTAGTTATGGTTTAGTCTTTGTGCCTCTACATCCCATTATTTTGGGTTTAGTGTTTTAGATGTTAATGTTTGTATTCAAGTCAACAGTTTTTTTAATTCACATTTGAAGTTGTTATTGTTGCTGTATAGACTTGTATTTGACACTCGTCTTAAAAACTCATTAGTGTGGATTGGTCCAGAAGTGTCAGAATGCATTTGTTGAAAGAATACAGAATGTATTCATAGACAGGGTTTGAGGCCAAAATGAATCTGCAGATGTGAAAAATGTGTGACGTTTAACTGTAGCGGCAACTGCTCAGATGTAGTGTCAATTTGAAGCAGGCTAAATGTCGGGAAATGACTTAAAATTCACAATTCTTGCTTAATGATGTTATGGTTATTCAATGAATTTGACACTTGCAGTGGTTGTTTTTTTGTTGTACAATCCAATACAGCAATAGGGTATTTCAAATGAATACTTTCCAAGTTAAGTTGTTAGATTTTTTATATATATACAGGGTGACCAGATGTCCCACTTTGTGTGAGGTTGCACAGCATTTTCATCTTAAATCCAGTATCCCATAAATTGATGCTGTGGCCCACATTTAGACTAATGTCAACATTTATCTCTATGTTCATTAATCTGTATTGTTATAAAAAATTGTCTGCAAACAAGCAGCAAGCTACTTCTGAAAGTGACAATGTTTGGCCACTTAGACTGAATGACAATATCTGTTCAACTTAAATGTGCTTTATGTCTTACATTTGAGCCATCTGGCAACCATAACTGTTAGGGCCTACTAGTGATATCAGTACATATTTTGAGTACTATTTTGTTCAACTCTGAATGTTAGTGTCAGTTTCATATTTTTGTTCAGGTTGTTGCCTTGTCTAATAGTAATCATCCTTCTTACTGTCTTTCAGGAGATGTGGTGGACGTGTACCAGCGGGAGTTCCTTGCGCTCAGAGACAGACTCCACTCGGCCGAACAGGAGAACCTTAGACGGTCTAAAGAACTCAACATGGTCCTGGACGAAATCAAGAAAGCCATCGCAGAGAAACAAGCCCTCAAAGACCTGAACAAGACCTGGGCCAGTTTGTCTGGTAAGTCGGATCTATTCACAACCTGCAGTGAGACTGAACCTTCCCAATCCACATGTATTCCCATCACCTCCCCTACCTCATATTGGAACTTTTAGGAGCATGGGCTACACTCTACAGTCTTTGTTTAGCAAGAATTCTTATAAATGAAATGATATTTTTAGATGACAATGTAGTTACAGTGTTTTTAGTACCTTGCTGGCTGCACTCTGATGAACAGATGTTGATGATTCGATTGGTCTGTAAATAGCCCCTCTAAATGAAATGAGCCTTTTTTTAGATAAACTCTTCTATGATATTCTCAAATTGTGGAACTTGACCTGAAAATGCGGTGCTGAGAGGAACATTTGTTCTCCTTAATTTGACAACAAAAACTACATAAATGACTGGATTATTGATTGACATGAATGATGGTTAAATTCTTCATTTTTCAGAAGAGACTCGTCTAAAGCTGTGGAACGTAAGCAGCAGCAAAACTGTTCTTCAACTTCCCTCAATTTTCCACCACCTCCCGCACCTCCAGAACCCTGAGAGCCTTCAGCCCTCTATACATCTGGGACAGGGCCGCACTGGGGGTAAGTGTGTTTATTTTATTCAATATAAAACCAAGACCTAACCAGGGCTATAAAACTATCTGCACTTGGGCCCTTGATTATAGCATTAAGCCATTGCCCAAAGAAAACCAGAACATTTACCCTTGAATTTAAAGAACCCTGATTTGAGTCCAGCACTTCTTCCTCTTGGTTTTTGTCCTGGTATAACCCCTTTAGTCCTAGTTTAGTCCTGGTTTAGTCCTAGTTTAGTCCTGGTTTAGTCCTAGTTTAGTCCTGGTTTAGTTCTGGTTTAGTTCACTTGGCAGCAGTGGTTACATGATCATGTCCACTCTTGTTAGACCCTGATCCGAGTCTGGGCTATTTATAACCTTGCCCCCCATAGACCTCCACAGCTCTGGTTCTTCGGGGGCTCACAGCTGAATCACTGCCCAGGGTCGGTGCTCTGTCTCTGGGTAACCCGGGAGCTCCTGGAGGGTAAAGCAATCAGCATTTATAAGGATTTGCAGTATGTAGCTCATCCTGATTTAGCAATATTTTAGAGCTTTATAAGTCCTGGTTGAATCCAATTTAAACATAGCAACGTAGCGCTTCATTTAATTCTACTTTTATACAAATATATTTTCTTAAAAAAAATGACTCAAGTGAAAGTATGTAGCTACTTATCACCATTAGAGTGAAGTCTTTGTGTAGTCCGGATTAAAACTAAATCAGTCTTATTTAATCCTGGATTAGTCCTAGTTTAAATCTGCTTTTGTCCTACTATAAACGAGTATAGTGCTAAATTCCACTTTCTTATGCTAATATAATTTCCTTTCAAAAGGTATCTAGTTACTTTTTCACCTCTATAGTTAAATCTTTGTGCATTCCCGATGAAAATTCAATCAGACGTATTTGATACCCAGTTTTTCAGTGTGGTAAATAAGCACAAACCGTGTCCTTGTTTAACATTCAATATAGCTTTACTATACCAAATAAGAAACAGTTGATGTAGGCATAACGATCCCACGGCTGGAGAAAGTCCTGAAGCATCATTTTGTTGTTTGCCTGAAGAAGCACTTAATGTGGAGCTAACCTGTTTCTGTCACATTGCATTAGCATCTTTCCCATTGCACTCACACCTTTAAACTCTAAGTAAACTAAAACTAAACCAGTTCTAACCAGTGGTTCTCAAACTATGGGAGACCACTGGTGAGACTTAGGCTTTTTCTAGAGGTATTCAGGAGTCAGATTTAGTCCTGGTTTAGTCCTCATTTAGTGGTTTTAGCCCAGTTTTACCCTGGAGTTAGTCCTTGTTTAGACTTTAGACTTAGCGTTTTTTCAGGGCTATTTATTAATTAATTATTATTTATTATTTATTTGTTCTTGACTAAGCCTGGTTTGGTGATCACTTTGGTTATCACTCCCACATGCTTCACTCTTTAAAGTATAACGATCCATCACCATAAAGAGAAAGAGCACTCTATAGATTATACATGATCTGATCTATAAATGATTCCAGCTTGTGTTTGTACATGTATGAATGAGGCATCAATGGGCTTGAGATGGGTGTTAATGACATGGCTAGCACTTTGAAACACGCACTGACAGACAACAATATACTGTTACATTCTGACTATAGAACATTTACATTGTTTAGCTATACACTCACCTATAGTAAACATATTTTTGGACATCAGGGGCGTAACATCAGTGCAATTGGAATGGGGCCCAATAGGTGGAGGGACCTTCTGGGAGTACATAACTAAACCATGTCTAAACCAGAACTTCACCAGGTCTAAACCATGTCAAAAACAGGACTTACTAGAAAGAGCTCAGACCTTTGCCAAGGCAGCTCATTTCCACAAATCACTCACAAAATGTAATCACCTGGTCGTTGTCTAATTTCTGACCATCCCTTAAAATGTCATCCAAATTGAAGCAGTACTTTTTAAGTTGAATCCAATCAATTGTTCCTTGTGCCATTCCTGACCTTCCCTGAAAATTTCATCTAAATCCGTTATGTAGTTTTTGCTCACAGACAAACACACAAACACTACCAAAACATTACCTCCTTGGCAGAGGTAATTAAGATCTACACAAGGACTTATAACACCGGTTTAAACCAGGACAAAATAATGCTTCTAAACCAAAACCAGCACTATAAAAATCTGCACCGGGGCCCCTTGATCAAAACCCTTTGTTGTGTCCCACAGTGTCCATAGTTCTGGGTGTCCCGAGTGTGAAGCGTGAAGTCCACTCGTATCTCTCAGACACCCTCACGTCTCTGATGTCTGAGCTTAGTCCTGCAGAGAAAGACGACTGTGTCATCGTGGTTTTCATCGCTGAGGTCAGTACAGTTTAGGAGAAAGAACTTTATTTTAAAACAACATTCAAGAAGAAAAATCATTTAATATAGATCATAAAGTATGCAACACTGAATGATACCATTGGTGGGTAGATTGGCCCATAATTACTTAGAATATTGTTACTTCAAAGCATTTTTTGAGAAATTATTTTTTTAAATAATAAAAATAAAACTGTGAAGAATAATTAAACATTTTTATTTAATTTTTATTTATTCAAGCTTTATTTGATAGGACAGTAGATTGACAGGAAACCAGGGAGAAGAGTGGGGAGTGACATTCAGCATTCAGTCGAGAGCGATGTAAATTTGTGTGTTTTTTTTGGTTTTGTTAAGATTTTATTTTGTACATTTCTGTAAATTAGCTTATTATCTTAGCATTTAGCTCAACAAACAAAGGTCACGTTTTTACAATAGTTTGGACGCTGTCAGTTACTCAATTGACTCTGAGCTGAGTCAGTCCTCTCATTTAGGACCAGTCAGAAGTGATTACATGTGTGTTAGTCATATCATCTGACTGTTTCCCTGTGTGTTATAATGGTCCTGTTTGTAACACTGAGTCATCTGTAAAGGTCAGAGCTCGACTAATGACACCCTGCAGACACAGTGCTAATGTTAGTGAGGCTGGAGTTAGCCACTGAGCTAACTTATGCTAATGCAAGTCTGCTGTGTGAACTCCATGAGGACAAGAGAACAATGGCCGCTGGTTTGAATAGACAAGACTTTATTTTTACCATCGTTGTTGTCATTGTTAATTATTGCCAGCTCTATCTTCATCTACTGAGATCTGAAGCTTTTTTGTGACTCAAAGTATGAACGCAGTAATGTTTCAAAATCCCCAGGTTTTTGTCAAGTCTGGTCTATACCTATAATACGTGTACTATTCTATGTTTAATCTTTCTATCTGTGTCAAATGTGAAAAGCCCTATTAAAAACTATTAAAAATGGCTATATTCTGTCCTTGTGTTTGTCTTCTAGGCAGATCAGCAGTACGCCAGCTCTGTAGCAGAAAACCTCAAGCGCCTGTAAGTGACTTGATGTGATTTTGCTAATTATGCATATATATATTGAATTATAATATATTTCTTCTCCTCTCTGCAGTTTCCCATCAGAGATTCAGTCTGGTTTACTAGAGGTGGTGTCTCCTGCGGTTCACTTTTATCCAGACTTCTCTAAACTCAGAGAGTCCTTTGGAGACCCCAAAGAGAGGGTCAGGTCAGTAGCACTACAAAACCCGTCTACTGTAACGGACTAAATGTGGGACATTAAGCTGAATTTATTAAACTTTTCACACATACACCAGAATCACATGATTAACAGAGACTGTGAATAGTGAGTGTCTGAACCGTTTACTGATTGAGTACACTAAATAGTCCACTATATTTTCCCACTATAATATATAGTTAGAGTTTAGGGACTAGGGATCACTTTTGAACACAACCCTAGTTCGTGGGAAAATTGCTCGTGACCTGAAATGACCCTTTATACCTTTGACCTAGGACCAACCTTTGACCTCTGGACACGAGTTTGTGTTTAACCCTGAATTCGCTCAAAAATGATCATGTGACAACCTCGTGTTTGGGTTTAAATAAGTCTCTGTTTTTCAGTGACTGCCCAAAGGTTTGAAGAAAGAAAGACACATTTGTTTGAACTCACATTTGCCAAAGGAAAAGTCTAGATTTATAGAAATAGAATAGAAATAGATTTATTGTTGAATATTCAGATATATATTTACATTTACATATATTTATGTAATTATTGTAGTGTATATTATTGAACAGGTTTAGTGCTTGTTTATTCTTGGTTTAGTGCCATTTCTTTCATTTTCATTTCAAAACAGAAAAGATGTATCAAATAACAGTGCTTCTCAAATTGTGGGACCCTAAAGGCGTCACTGGAAAGTTGAATGTAGTGTCAAAGCCTAAACTATGAAGACAGCAGAGGTGGTAGAGTAGCCAATGATTTTACTCAAGTAAGAGAATTGTTACTTCAAAATAATGTTACTCAAGTAAAAGTAAAACGTACTCATTCACATAATTACTAGAGTAAGAGTAGAAAAATACTGGTGAAAAAACTACTCAAGTCAAATTTGTTTAATTTTGTGGTAATCTGGTAAAAAAATAAAAAAGATAATAAACAGATTTTGACTGAAAACGTAAATAATAATTTTTTTAATTAAGGCACAAGGAGCAGAATTTCACATCATCACATTTTTCACATAAAGCTGTTCTTACATGACACACAGAGGTGGTAAAAGTACTCTTACTCTTTCTAGATTTACAAGATTTTACTCAAGTAAGAGTACCATTACTTCAAAATATTATTACTCAAGTAAAAGTCAAAAGTATTATGCCGTAAAGCTACTCTATGGAGTACAGTTTATTTAAAAAGTTACTCAAGTAAATGTAACAGAGTAAATGTAACAGAGTAAATGTAACTGAGTACTACCCACCTCTGGAAGACAGTACTACGGTACCTATAATGACTTAGAAGTTTGAATGACTAAAATACTACCGTACTTGATTATAGTTTAGTTAATATGCTGTACCTCTTTCAAAATTATTAACGTCCAGCATTTGTGTGATGTATGTTTTTCAGATGGAGAACGAAGCAAAACCTGGACTACTGTTTCCTGATGATGTACGCTCAGTCCAAAGGAACCTACTATGTTCAGGTCAGGGCCTTTTTAATCACAGTAAAACAAATAGTATTTGTGTAAAACTCATTCAATGACCCATTTCCTGTGTCGTTTTTCTCCACAGTTGGAGGATGATATTGTGGCGCGTCCGAACTACTTCACGACGATGAAGAACTTCGCTCTGCAGCAGCCTTCAGAGGAGTGGATGATACTAGAGTTCTCACAACTGGGCTTTATTGGTCAGTAACTTCGAACCTGGAACCAGTTTTAAAATTGAGACATGGCCTAAGGTAAATAGGGCTCATGTTGTTAGACTCTGTTCGTGACCAGGTGTTTTTTCATACATCGAATGATTAATATGAATATGAATTCATCTGTATCGCTAATATCTGATTAGAAATAGACTCCCGCTCACTTTGTTCCAATTTATCCCATTTAAACAGGCACCTAATGCTCAGTCTATCTATCTAGTAAGTCATTTCAATTCTTTTATTTCTTCGTCGTTTCTCTTGTGCAGGTAAGATGTTTAAGTCTGTGGACCTGTCTTTAATCGTGGAGTTCATGTTGATGTTTTACAAAGACAAACCCATCGACTGGCTCCTGGATCACATCATGTGGGTCAAGGTCTGCAACCCTGAGAAGGACGCAGTAAGTTTAAAATATTTTCATTGCGAATGCTCTCAGTCGTAGCCGGTTTCTTTAAAGGTTTTAATGTAAAGGAAAGAAACAGAAGGTTTAGCTTATATCAGTGAAATGACGTTAGATGTGACTTAAGAAAACAGATCTGTACAAAGAGAAAATTAGAAGCCTTAACTCAAAATTTTAAATCGCACGTAAGTTTCAAGTTCAGACTAGCCTTTTGCTCATTGAGCCTGTTGAGCCTGATGTCTGATGGTTTTTTTCTTTCTCTGGCTGTTTCTAAACTGAAGTAAAATATAGGCTACATTTATACGGTATGTGGAGTCAGTATATTGTACTGTTGGTTTTAAAATAATAAACAAACTGGTTATTGTTTCCTAATTAAAAGCTAATACTCATGCGATCTTGTCTCCTCCAGAAACACTGCGACCGACAGAAAGCCAACCTGAGAATCCGGTTCAAACCTTCTCTGTTCCAGCATGTGGGCGTCCACTCGTCTCTCGCCGGAAAGATCCAGAAACTCAAGGTGAATACACTTCATCAAACATGTAACTCTAGGTCAGGGGTAGACTGTTGTGATCCTGCAGTAAGATACTTTTATTTTTACTTTAGAAAATATATGTGTAATTTATAGGTAAAAAAGTTCAGCTCACCACCTCTGGGATTAGTTCTTGTATAGACCTAGTAACTGGTTTAATTCTGGTTTGGTCTTGGTTTAGCCCTGGTTTAGTTCTTGTTTAGTCCTGGTTTCGACCTGGTTGGTTTAGTTCTGGTTTAGCCCTAGTTTAACCTTATTGTCTCTGTATATTTCAGGATAAGGACTTTGGTAAGCAGCATCTCCATAAGGGTCATATTAACCCTGCAGCTGAACTGAGCTCCAGTCTAAAGACATACCAACACTTCACTCTGGACAAGGCCTATCAGGGAGAGGACTTCTTCTGGGCCTTCACTCCTGTGGCCGGGGACTTCATTCGGATACGCTTCTTCACCCCAGTACGAGTCGAGAGGTAGGGTTTAGACCAAATACATCCATGATAGTAGAGTATAGTCTACACAGCATTGATGTTTGGACTATAGTAATGATAGAAAGAGGTTGTCAAACTGTGTATGCATGTAAAATGCACTTTAAAAAAAATATTAGCAATAAAACTACTCAACAACTGTTTTACTTTAGCAACAGTAGAAAGTTATGCACAATTGAAATTAGTTAGTTAGTTAGTTAGTTAGTTAGTTAGTTAGTTAGTTAGTTAGTTAGTTAGTTAGTTA